>PVKA01017455.1:17812-45834 GCA_004027165.1 Ctenomys sociabilis | reverse complement strand
AAAAAAAAAAAAAAAAAAAAAAAAAAAGACAGCTCCAGAACACCAGTCTCAACCTCTGGCCTGCTGGGCTCCCAGCAGCTTTCCCCTGGCCTCTTCTAGGGCCCTCACCTCACCCCTGGGCCTCTGGACAGCCTCAGAGCTCCACAAAGGTGCAGCTCCCCTGCACCTCCTTGCACCCCCTCCCAGCCCTCCTTCACAGAGCCCACAACAGGCTCTTAGCTGCCCCTGGTTCGCCCTGGGGTCTGGCTGCCCTCTACATTCCCTGCAGGGCTCCCCGGCTGGCTACTTGGCCACCTGCCTCTCTCACGCAGAGAGGCCCAAGTGCACGAGCCAGAAGCTGGCGTCAGACAGAGCTGAGCTCACATCTGGACCCTGCCATTCCTGGCAAACCTGCAGGGAGCCATCTCAGCCCTCGGCCCTGCATGACTTTCACCCACTTTGGTACCAGCACCCTGGTTTCCTTTTAAGGAACCATTCCTACCAGCCAATGTGGGGTTCAGTGGGGAAAATCCCACTCCTGGCCTCAAGCCAGCACCCAGGTGCTAGTCACCAGCACTGACTCCTGGGAGGCATGTGACCAAACCCGATCAGGCAGAACCTCCCCCAGGCACTCTTTCTCAGGGGATTCCAAGTGCTATGCTGAAGAACCAGAGAAGCCCCAGCCAGCTCGAAAGGGCCTCCACACAGAGTCCCTGGATCCAGCCAAGCCTGATGTCCTTGTCCCCCGTGATTCTCTAGTTACACAGGCCTCAAACACCCACCCAGTCCTCCTCTTTGTGTAATCACTTTTCCAACTCCATGGAGCTGCGCTTGTTCCAGAAACAGATCTCTGGAAGCTACTTCCTGAAGCAGAGGACTGCCTTAGTCACTGGGCTGGGCAGGGGCAGTGAGAGTGTCCGCATCTCCCAGCTAGGAAACTGAAATTCCAGACACAAAACCACAGCCCCTGGAGCTGGAACACAGCCTCCTTTCTCTGGGCCTGGAGACTCATGCTTCAGGGCACAGTGTGAAGCATCTCAGGACATGAACGCACCACAGGCACTTCCTGGGGCCCCAGCAGAGCCCCCAGTCCTGACAGTGTCTCCAGACGTGACCCCTTCGGCTGTGTGCATCTTCCCGAGATGGCTTCGTGAAGTCAAAGCAGAGCTGGAAACTTCCTGCAGAGGGCAGAGCCTGAGAAGGCAGGCAGACGAAGCCCTCCCCAGGACCTCAAAAAGCCCCTCTGCTGCGCTCCTCACTGTGCAAGGCTGGCTGTGGCTCTGCCCAGCCCATGGCTCACCCATTAAACCTAGGGCTCGAGGGTAGCAGGAGGCCTGGGGCCTGCTGCTGGGGGAACAAGGGGGCCTGGACCCAGACCCCAGGGCCTGGGGAAGGTCCTGGACTCTGACTTCTCATCCACAAATCCAGCACTGGTTGGCCTAAGGCCCCTTCCTAGGAGCGCTACACAGCCAAGGAGCCACTTCGATCCCAAAGCTGCAAGCAAGGCCTCTTGTGGTGACTCAACCCAAGGCCATCCCAAGTGTGCCACTCCCACCAGGAGGGGCTGCCCTTTGGCAGCAGCCCAGAAGGGTTCTTCTTGGCCAAGAGCCAAGGCAGCCTCCCAGAGAACAGAGCTGGGGACAGCCACGCGGCCAGATGGTAGAGCCACACGGGAAGTCTCCTACCCTGCCTGGCAAGCCATGGTAATAAGCCACAGGCCAGCTGCCCCTGGGGTGTTCCCTTTTTCCCAATAGTGGGCAGCACTGATGCTAAAACTTATCCAGAGCTAGGGGGACAGACAGGAAGGAATGGCTCCAGGGAGCTCTGTGCCACACAGGTCCTGCTGATAGCTTCTGCACTTAGCTCTTCCGGAGCTGCGGCTCCTGGAGCCACAACCACTCAGGGCAGGCCTCAGGCACCTGCCTCAGAAGCTCAGAAGAAGGGACCCTAGCTGTTCAGTACGGAAGTCTCCAGGGATCTCCAGGGAAACAACACAAAAGGTCAGACCCCTGCTGTGACTGTCCTACCTCGGAGCCAGCTCACTACAGGCTGAAACTTTTTGAGCTGCCGGTGTCAGGCCCAGTGTCTCAACAACAATAAAATTAACTAAAGACAGATTTTGGTACCAGAAGAGTGGGGTCACTGTTGGGATGCTACCTCCATGTGGCCTCTGGAAGTGATTTGTGGAAGGAGTTTGGAAAGTTTGGGAGATGCTTGCCGGAAAACCAGTCCCAGAACACTGTTAGCCAAGTCTCATGGAAGCTCAGAATACCAAAATGCTGATTAAAAAAACAAAGAAGTATAAGGTTAAGAACAGGCTCAGGTTTCACTTGGAGAGAAGATTCTAAGACATCTTAAGATCACATGTATATCAGAAAATCTGTCACTTTATTCATGTCCTGAGACACTGGAGAGGCTGAGATTAAAAGCGGTACACTACTCTGGCTGAGAAAATTTCAAGGTATCCCAACATTCAGGCCATGACACTGGGGGCTTTCTGCAAGTTCTACACTGAGACCCAAAAGCTAATGGCACAGCTGGGTGGTTCCCTTTCTTTTTTTGGTGGAACCAGGGATTGAACTCAGGCCCTTGCGCTTGCCAGGGAAGCACTTATTCCACTGAGCCACCTCCCCAGCCCTGGGTGGTTTTTTTTTTTTTTTTCCTGGAACTGGTAATTGAATTTAGGTCCTTGTGCTCATCATGGAAGTGCTTATTCCACTGAGCCATCTCCTCGGCCCCTGGGTGGTTCTTAAAGTTCTGAGTTTTACCAGGAAAAAACTCCTGTGGAGTTGGGACTTGTAAAGTTAAAGCAGAAAAGTGCTTGGTTGCTGAAAAGATCAGTATTAAAAAGAAAACAAACACTGTTTATGAGAACAATACAAAAGATGACTTGAAACCTGAGAAGGAAAGACTCCACCTTTCACAGATTCCAGGGTAGAACAGTTTAAGACTTTACTTTGGAAGAGACCTTCAGGGCTTCCTGCTCCAGAAAGGCCACCTAGAAAATTGGCTTCCTAGGATTCCATTCAAAGTGCTCAGCCATCCAGACCCCTGTGGTCATGATCAAAAGGACCTTGGCTACTGCTGGAACCAGCACAGACCGTAGTCATTCATGGAGGGCTGGTTTTACACACATGCAGAATATAAGAATTAAGGGGTTACGGAGCTGTGAGTGAAGTAAAAAATGCAGCAGAGACTCCTTGGAGAAGCCAGGAATGCAGCATTGTTGAAGAAAGCCACAAGCAGTGGGCCAAGCCAGCCTATGAGAGAAGAGGGGTGTGACCTCTGGCAAAGCCGTGGAGGCGGGGATGCCCAGGACATCAGAGTTCGTATCTTTCTATAACTTGCTTTGGGTGCTGGACACAGAACTACAAAATTTAACGTCTGCCCCCTAGGTTTTGGACTTGCTTTGGTCCCCTTGGTCTCTTGTCTTCCTTCTCTTTTTTCTAATCAGAATGTTTACACTATGCTGTTACTTCTGGTAGTGTTGGGGGTTTTTGCTTTTGTTTTGCTTTGGGACAGGATCACAGCAATGGAGCCACTATAAACTGAGCCATGTAGTTCAGGCGGGTCTTGAACTCAAGCTTACCTCTGCCTCAAGCCTCTCAAGTGCTGGGATAAGAATGCACCACCACACTGGGCTTCCTTTTCTGTTTTTACAGGGACTCACAGCTACGAGTTTGCCTTGAGTCTCAGAGGAGACTGACTTGGGACATTTCAGCATCGTGAAGACTGTTAAAACCGTGGCTACTCTTCGGCATGGACAAAATGCAGTTTTCACTAAAGATGCTTACGGTCTTTTCGGGGTGGGATGTTACGGTTTGTATTTAGATGTCCCCATAAGTTTCATGGGCTCAAAGGGCTTTTGAAAGATTATTGGGGCATTGTAGCTGACTTGGTGTTAGCAGAGGTGGTTTGTACCAGGCGTGGCCAGGAAGTCTGCTGCCTCTCTCTGCTTCTTGGATGCTACAACATGAGCCTTCTCCTCTGCCTTCCCCCGCCAGCACTCTATGAGCTGAAACATGAGCCCAAATAAATTTGCCCTTAAAGTCATAGGTAACAGGCACTGTGCCTCAGCTACAAGAGTAACTGGACACCCACCCTTTACCCTTTCCCTCTCCAGCATGTATATGTGCCACACTTCTAAACTCTAGACAAGAGGAACCCAAGACAAACGCCACAGCTCCCTTCTCACAAGATCTAGGATAGCAATAAGCCCCCTGAGGGGAAGAGGATCTAACACGCTGTATGCATCACCACCAAGGAGGCCACACTGCCAAGTCCCTCCAATCTGGTAGGGCGAGCTGAGGGGGCCTGCATGCCTTCTAAGGGGGGGACAAGAAACATCCAAACAAGAGCACCACCTCTGGGCTGCAGATGCCCACACGCATGACCCACCATGCCTCCCAGGGTGACCACCTTTCACTCTCCTTGACACTGTCCTCTTCCTCTAGCTTGGTATGCTTGAGACCCAGCCCCGACTCCCAGCCCACTGGGTAGCATCAAATAGAAGCACAGGGTAGAACCAACACAACACTGTGGTGATGCTACTGCTTCACAACCAGGCAGGGGTGGAAGCCATCTGGAGACAGCACCAAATAGGGGGCAGCCTGAGCACGAGAAGCCAGACACACACACACGCTAATCCACATCCCTCCTACCAGCTTTGCTTTCTTTACACGGGAGTTTGGCCTAGAGCACTTCCGATTCCTTTTAACCTAGAATTCTGAGCAGTGACATCACAGAATGTCCAACAGCTCTGGCTGCCTGGGTGCAAATCCTGGCTCTGCCACTTCTGTGAGACCTTGCCCTTCTCAATTTGGGAGGAAGAGGACACGGATTTGGGGGCCTGGGCAGTCTCAGCGAAGACACGCCTCTCTCAGTGTGAGGGCTTAGGGGGCTCAAGGGGCTCCTATTGCCGCTTCCTTCATGCTCCCAGATACGGTAAGTCCAGGGACAGTGATCTGCATTGCCCTTCACTGCATGGAGAGGCCCAGTGCCCCCTGGCCCAGGGAAGCCCACATCATGCACATGCTGGGGCCTCATCCCGGTTTCAGCACAGTCAGCTGCACCTTGGCATGCCAAGCAGCAGGGGCACCACTGGGACAGGGCGAGGAGGCAGGCAAGGAGTTGCGTGCAGTCACCAAGGGATGGGAGCCAGTGCTTCTGGAGACCACGCAGCCCATGCCGTCTGTGCTGGAGCCTTACCTCCCCTGCAGGACCTCTGAGCACCAGGACCGTGTTCCCCCAAGAGGCTGTAGGCATGCTGGAAGGAGTAGAGGCAGGAGACAGGAAGCAGTATGTACTGAGCCAGGCTGACAGAAGACTGAAAAGGACACTCATAGAAGGAGGTCTTGGATTAGGGTGTCACCTCAGAGACCCAGAAGACCCAAGTGGCAAAGGAAGATCACCCCAAAGTTGGCCTTGCACAGGCACAGGGAGAAGGGGGGAGATGGAGAGAGCAAAGTGGGGAGATGAGCCTGAAGATCCCAACAGGTTGGGCATCCTGGACAGGCACTGCCCTCCTGCAGACTGGCGCCAGCTCTGCCTGGAACAGCTTGCCCAGTGGAGCTCCTGGGATGGTGTGAACTCTGTAATGTGGAAGACCCAGGAACCTAGCTCGGCCCTCGAAAGCCCCAGTCAGTGTCAGGGAAGGCGGGGGCTGGTGCCCTCCAAAGACATCCCTGTCACTGTTACTGAAGCCCCAGTGACAGAGAAGATATATGTGCACTCTGGGGTCTGGAGGGGATGGCCCCAAGGGGGGAGTTCCAGTTCTGGCTCCAGCGTGAATTAGGAAAGCTTGGGTGAGGCCAAAGAGCCTCTCCCTCAGTTTCCCCATGAGTAGAAAAGTCACTCTCAACATCAGCAAGGAGATAACACACACTCCTATCGGTGCCAGGCAGCAGCTGGGCCGCAGGGCACACTTCTACATTTCCCTAGGGGAGATGTAGTTTGTGCTAGAAAAGTGCAAATATCCAAGACTGCCTGCATAGCCTGGGCAGAGGGCAGCCACGACCTCGCTCGGAGGCCCTCCAGGCACAGAGCCCCGAAGCATAAAGTCTGGGAAGCATACTGGGACCCAGCTCAATGGCACTGTTTCCATTAACATTCCCTTCCACGGTCTCCCTCATGAAATGCCCATGTCCTGAAGCTCCCCACAGGGTGCCCTTTGCCCCAGGAACGCTATGAGCTTCTCAGGCCAGGAGCTGACTGCCACAGGATCCCAGGATCCCCTCCTTGGCAATGCCTAGCGCCTGCACAGCACCAACACACAGCTACTGAGCCTGCCGACCCGGGGACAGCATCTGCTTAAATCTCTCTCAACCTGGTCACAGCTGACTCCTCCTGGTCATGGGAACCCCGGGAGGCTGAGCCCCTCACAGACAAGTAAACCAAAGCTAAGGAAGAAGAAGAGGCCTGTTCCAGGGCCCGCAGCTGAGCTGAGGACTGTGGACAGAAGCAGGAGAAGGATCCAAAAGCCTCTGAGACCCTCCCTCCAGCCCTGCTGTCCCCAGTACTGGTGTGTGGACCCAGCCCAGGCCGAGGGAGGATGCTGCCCTGCAGCTCTGCCCCGACACGGCCTCCTATCCTCCCGGCTGTCACCCACTCCCAGGGCATGGAGGCTGAAGAGGAAAGAGCCAGCCAGGTATGAGGAGCCAGGCAGGCGGTTGCAGCTACCTTTGATGACCAGAGCCTCTGACAGCAGCCGCATCTGATACAGGGGCTTGTTCTCCACAGACAGGTCATCGATGCCGGCGCGTGCATACATGCTGATGGCGTCTCGGTAGGAGCCCTCCACGTAGTGCAGCTTGCCCAGGATCAGCATGGCCTCGCACATGTGCTGCGGCTGAAAGGACAGAGGCCAGTCAGCAGGCTCCCCAGAGCCTCCATCGCACCCTGACCCAGTAACCTAGGACAAGAGCCCGCTAAGCCAGGAGCTGTGACTTGTCCAGGGCCCTGCTCAGAAGTGCCCCCTCCTTCAGATGCCTCCCTGAGGCCCCCACTGCCCTCTCTCCACACCTGTTCTCTGTGAGCTCCACACAACATGGTGCTTAGAGAAATGCTTTTGTATCCCTGGAAGCCAAGCAGTCCTGTCTCTCCCTTCTGAGAGCCCAAAGGCTCCAGCCCAGGCCGGCCCTCATTCTGAACACAAGTGGGGTCCGGGGTTGAGCCAAGAGTCACGGGAGTTGTGTGTGTACACACGCATGTACAGTATAGGAACAAGTACATGATAGGGTGATAGGCCTCAGAAGGAGCTGGTGAGGACCCTGAGGCTACAGGACCTTGCAGGGAGGCACAGCCACATTACCAGCATGGGACAGAGGACTAGAGCAGGGCACCTGCTGTGCCACGGTCCTCATCAGAAGTGGGGGAAAGCGCACAGCCTACCTCGCAGGCCAAAAGTGCCTGTGTCTACCCCACTTTCCTTCCCCTGCTTCATCAAGGTCACTGGTGCCTATCCCAGCCTTGGGATTCTTGGGGCCTCCCTAGGGCCTCCAGCGATCTGGGCTGGCACGGCTACCCCCACTGGCAGCCAGGGCTGAGGGCAGCTGAGCTAGCTCTGAGCTGGCCCAGTCTGTATTTCTGTCCTACCAGGTGGGCCCTGCCCACTCAGGGGCCCCCACCTCTTCAGGCCGTGGCTCCCTCAGCCCACAGGCCCCTGTGCCACCAGTCTGTCCACATAGCTCTTTGGGCCTGCAGTAGTGGGCCCTGCCCCAGCCTCTGTCATGCTTCTGTGAGGAGGTGAGAATGAGAGGGAGCCCTGGTCCTAGGTGCAGGCTCCACCCATCCCTGTCATCTGCTGCCTTCTAAGGCCACAATGAAGCCAGCCAAGTTTTCCTTCCTGGTGGTCTTAGTGTCTTGCCCACACTCATTCCTCTGCTGCCCAGGCTCACGAGGCCCTTCCTAGCCTGCATCGTGGATTCCATCCTTAGGGCCTGGCTCACGCCCGCCCCCTCCAGGAAGCCCCCAGAGAGTCAGGGAGCTTCTCTTGCTGAATCTGACACAGGGTGGTCCCCTGGCATCAGCACACTGACCTGCTCTCGCTGACTATTGGTAACTCTAAAAGGCCAGATTTCTCAAGGGTATCTGCTAGCTTTCCCCTAAAAGGCCACTCACTTCCTGGGCCACGGCCACGGATGACACAACCCCGCGGGATGCAGCCCATGGTGCTTCTAGGCCGGCAGTGACTGCCATTCAGCACACTGATCTCACACCAGGGCTCTCTTCCTTCTCAGCCTTATTTTCCTCATTGGAGGGACAAACAATAACGCCCCTCACCTCCCATCGCAGACAGGCTAAGAACAGTAATAGGGCAAAGTCCTGAGAAAGGAGCTGGCGAGTCCACGCCATGGGTGGCCATGCCGACTATCCATCGCACTGTGTGTGTGTGTGGGGCTCTGAAGGACGCATCAGGGCACAAGGACAGGCATGGCTGGCATGGCTCTTGGGGGCCCCAGGACCATCTCAACAGAGCGTCCACCGGATGATACGAACAATGCCCCAAATGCTTCACAAAACTAAATTTGTATTATTTAAAAAGCTGCTATTAGTCCTGAAAGTATAACCATCTTGCCTTTTGACGCTTAGATGTGTTTTTCTTTAGTGGAACAACAATAATGGTATAGTTTTGCTGCTGACTGTTCTGGCTTGTCAATCTTAAATGTCAGCTCCTCTGGGACTCTGAAGTGCCCTTGGTCTGTCAACCCAGCAGTGAGCACCTAAAAGCCCTGGTCTAGGAGAAAGATGCTCCGAGTGGGCAGGGGACCCTGCCGTGCGGCTCGCCATCATGGATTCTCTCTGTCTGTGGGAAGGGGAGAATGACCTTTGGGTGTGCAGGAGGAAAGAACAGAAGAAATACTTCAGCTCAGGTGAGACCTGTAAGAGCAGAGGTGCAACCACCACCCTTAATCCAGGTTGTCCATACTTTATTTATTCATTTTGGTCACCTCAGCCCACCCTGGGGGCAGGGCTGGCACAGCCTGTGGTGCCGGGGATCCAGCCTCGGTCCCCTACACCCGCCTAAGCTTGCCTAAGTAGACACTTTGGACCACTGAGCTGTCTCGCTGGCCCGGTCCATATTTTATGTCTATTCCAGAACTTCCCAGGCAACACCAGGGAAGTCTGTGCTGTGGAGGAATGAGTGTGGACAAGACCTGGAGAGCCCAGGAACGAAAACTTGGCTGCCCTGTGGCCTTAGAAGGCAGCAGATGATGGGGAGGGTGGAGCCTGTGCCTAGGACCAGGGCTCCCTCTCATTCTCACCTGTTCACAGAAACGCGAGAGGCTGGGACAGGGCCCCTACTGCAGGCCCAAAGAGCTTGGTGGACAGACTGGTGCCACTGTGGTGGCAGAGGGGCCTGTGGGCTGAGGGAGCCAGGGCCTGAAGAGGCGGGACCCCTGAGTGGGCAGGGCCCACATGGACAGCAGACAGCCTTAGAGCTTGGGTGGCAGGCACAAATGTGCCTGGGTGCAACAGCTAACACATCTGCTAGCGTGGTCCCTGGCAAAGGGATCATCTGTCTGATCTCTGGGATATAGCTGAAGAAAATACCTTGTAGAAGATGGCTGGGGAGGCTTGACAGGCTGCCACGATGCCTGGGGCTCAGTGGGCCACAGAAGCTATACTGGGGCTACTGTGACAAAGCCCCAGAGACCTTGAAGGCTTCCCAGAGCTAAGAGTTTCAAGCCCACCCGAGGTAGTGCCCTAGGATTGATCATCTCTCTGTCCTCTCTCCTCCTTATTCATGAGAACTACTTGGCATGCAGAGAAATGCACCCAGGACTATACCTGCTGCCAGGAGGAAACATCCAGGGATACCCTGGCTTTGGAGACAAGACAGAGAGGCCCCTCAAACCACTTTGAATATTTTATTTTGCTTTGGCCTGGATAGCAGTGAATTTCTCCACGATCCTGGTTCTTCAACAGTAAAATCTATATTTAATAAATTGTAGGAGATGCTTCCTGGTCCTCGTCTCAGTCCAAGAAACCAATATTTGTAATCCCAAAGTTACGTTATTGGAATCCCATCAAGTTGATTCCAATCTACCACTTTCCATGCAACCCATGGTGAAAATGAGGACACTAAATTATATTTTTAATCATCGGGGAGTCGAGGGGCTCTAAGTCCTGCCATGACATGGCTTTCCGGAACCAAAAGAACGACCCAGGGCCTCACCCTGTTTTCATTCAGTGAGGGAGTGGCTTGAGGATTGACTGAGAATTGTGGGAAGTAGGTGACTACTGTGAGATGAGCTAGGTGGGGGCCTACATTTACCTCTGCCATATGTAGAAAGGATATGCAGAGAGAGTAATCTGCATTATATAGTATTTAATGTTTTGGGAAGTCTAGGGCTTCAGCTTTGATGTAGTCTTTCAAGCCCCAGGAAGTAATAGCCTCTATCTCAAGGCGGATCCCAGCTGGCAGCACGGAGCATTAGCTCTACCATCCTGTCTCCACCCGGCTCACATTAAGGAGCAGCAGGCTTACCAGGGAAACACACATGCCACCTTCAAAGACTATCACCAGCACCTCAGCTAGACCAATGCACATTGCTTAAGGCCAATTGAAGGACAAACAGAAGTCCTAGCCAGCTCTGTACATAACAGTATGAGGAAATAGGATCAGACTCAGTCAAAATGGAGACAGTCGCTCTTCTTTCAAGGAGAGCTGCTCAGGTGGTCCCCCACAATAAATATTTAGAGGCTGGGTATGGTGGCACACAACTGTAATCCCATACTCAAGGAGGCTGAAGCATAAGAACCATGAGTTTGAAGTCAACCTGAGCTATACAGTGAGATCAAAAAAAGAAGAGGAAGAAAAGAAAAACAAGTAAGGGCTGGGGATATAGTTCAGTGGCATAAGTGCCTGCTTGGCAAGTGCAATGTCCCAAGTTTGATACCAGGAACCACAGAAAAACAAATAAATGAATGTTCTATGACACAGCTTGCACCATCCACCTAGGTATTATTCTGTCAATAAAAATGAGGCTCACACACAGAGAAAGCAACTGAAACTGAGAAAAAAAAAAAGCAATTTGTCAAACATACATGCTACCACTCTGCAGAGTATCCCATGAACACACACACAGCTGGAAGTATACAAAGAAAGGCAAGCAGGCCCACCCCCGACAGCGACTGTGTGCCCCGCGGCTGGGCAAGCATCAGGGGGAGGGAGCACTCAAAAGGCCTGTGTCCTTCAAATTGCTTGTTGACCACTTGCATTTTCACCATAGGCCTGAATTGTTTATTTAAAAAAAAAAAAATAGTTGATGGAATCTACTAAAAAGAAACAGGAGTTTTGATAGTGAAAGCTTGGCACCCACTCATCAAGCCTAAGCTTTCTGGCAAGAAGATTGGGAACGGGAGGGCCCAGCCAGCTCAGGGGTTGAGCTCAGGGTCAAGTATCACTTTAACCCAGTGGGACCCTCACACTATTGATCTGACCCATGGCAAAGAGCTAGAAGCAAAAGTTCCGAACTTCCCACACACTGTCCCCCTCTCCCCTCCTCTACTGCTTACAAAATAAGTCCCACGTTCTTGGCCATTGCCCAAGTTCCCGCTTTCTGGTCCCAGTGTACCCTCAGAACCTAACTGCACACCACGTCCATTTACTTCTCCTGAGCTAACCAGTTGCCACAAGATTATTTCTAAGAATACTTCAATCCCATGGCATCTTCTGGGCCTGTGCTGCCCAGCCCCAAGTGTCCAGAACGCACCCCTTGGTCCAGATCCAACCCCCACAGGGTCCCAATTCTGTTCTCTACCTCCTCCCAGGCAAGCAGCTCCCTGGGTTCCCACATATACCACTCCCACACCATCTGTCACAGCTACCCATCTGCTTCTAAGATTTATCTTCCTAGTCTGTCTGCAACCTCCTGAGGGCAAGGTCCACACTAGAGTCATCTTGGTTGCCCTCAGTGTACAGAACATAATGCCTGCCACATAGCAGGTCTCAAGAAAATGCTTAAGAAAAACGAAAGAAAGAAAATGCTTAAGGAGGTGAGCATATTACTTTGGAACAGCTCTAAAAAACCACTTTCTGTTTCCATCTACAATGACCTACCCACACCCCTCGACAGCTCAGCACACACTCTGATCTAGGGCGGTCTTACACTTCAATGCACATGTCAATAACTAGGAAAGCTTGTTAAAATACAGCTCCAGATCCACATGTTGCACTGCTAGCCGGCTTCCCAGTGGGGTCCACAGGGCAGCGAGGGGTCGGTCACTCTCTGAGCGTCCTCCCCTCCCCTCCTCCAGGCCCTGCACTCAGCAGGCACTCAATAAATGCACACCAACGAGTGTGCTGCACCCCAGGGCTCTTCTGGGGCTGGCCAGCTCCCCACACATGCATGCTCCCGACTACGCTCATGGAGCCTTCCTTCCTGAGAACGCCCAACAAGCCCAAGGAGCCAGGCACATCTCAAGGCAACCACGCGCCATCCAACAGATACGTAACAAGTCACAAGTGTAAGCTATCTGCATAACTTTAAAAATTCTAATAACAGTTTTATTCAAACATACTGAAGAAGTTAAATTATGGGGGGAACTACCCACTCAGGCCCCCCTCCTGTTCCTCTCTTGGACAGGAGCTTGCTTTCCCTCAATATTATATTCTGCTCATTAAAAAAGTTAAATTATGGAATTAATTTCAATAACATTTTAATACAATATATTCAAATGATCATCACTTGAACATGTAATCAATAGAAAAAGCTCTCTCTGTTTTGTTTTGTAGTACTAGAGCTAGACAGTGCTACATGGTGTCACTGAGTGACTAAGTTACCTGGGTAGGCTAGAATTTTGGATCCTCCTACTGCAGCCTAAAAATGACAGGTAAGGTAGTACTCTTGTATTCTTTGTTTTGTACCAAATTCCTGTACATCCATGGCCTTTCTCTATGTACACCAGAAAGAGATAAAGAGCCCCACTCAGCCATGGCTAGCATACAGAGCAAAGCCAGGCCACCTTTGGGACAGACTTGTCCCAGTGACCCAGTGACTTGGGGAAGGCAGGAAGGAAGGGGAGGGGAGGGGAGAGGAGAGGAGATGAGACTCTAGGCCAGCGGCCTGACACTCACTGACAGCCGGCCGTGGGTAAGGACGCTGCTCAGGTAATTTTTGGCTTCAATCATCCTGCCCTCGTTCTTCCCTAGCAGAGGGATGGAGTCCTTTATTTTGCCTTGGTTCTCCTTCAAACATTGCTCCAGGAGGGCCTCAGCCAGCACCAACTTCCCGAAGTCATCTGAAAAGCAAGGCATGGGTCAGGGCGGGGAGTGAGGACAGCTCCAGGAGGGACCCAAGTCCGATGGAGACGGCACCTCCTCTGGACCACGGACACTCCCACCCTGTGTACGAATGGTGCGCATTTTCCATGAACAGAATTTTTGGTGAAATCTGGGATTGAACTCAGGCCCTGGCAGGCACTTGCCAGGGAAGCACTTATTCCACTGAGCCATCTCCTAGGCCCCTTGAAAGGGCTTTTAAAGAACAACATAGTCACAGTAGAAGTTGTTCCTTTGGGTTGGCTTCCTGCTATAGTTTTAATATTTAAAAAGGCAGATTTTCTAAGACTTGGGGAAAAATTCCCAGAATTTCAGAAAATGAAAGAAGGACAAAGTTGTATCTATGCCCTGCTGTAGATAATAAGTTCTTTAAAATTTTTAAAAATTATTCATTTTTTTATCTGATACAGTCTCCCTACACAGCTTGGACTCATAATGATCCTCCTGTCTCAGCCTCCTCAGCACTGGGATTACAGGTGTGTGCCACCACAGGCGTCTCACCCCGTAGGAAGACGTCCTGCAGGGAGCAGCCCTAATCCTCAGCATCCTAACAGTACAATCCCAGGAGGTTTCTGCTCTGAGAACATCAGATAAGATACCTTTTGCTACCTATCTCATGAGTTTTAAAATTAACATTTTGGGGAAATACCCATAAAGGTATGAGGTTAAACTCTGATCCAGTGCTATCAGAACACAAGTGGGCAGAGCCTTTCCAAAGGGCTGTCCAGCAACACTGGGCAAACCTGTTGCTGTCCCTCCCCATTGGCCCAGAAATCGCATGCCCACAGATTCCCTTGCACACCTGTAACATGACCTGTGTGTAAGATCCTTCCTGCGGCATTATTTACACCAGCAAAAAGTAGCGAGTGCCTTTCCATCCACCAGGAGGCTAATTAAAGTATGGTCCTCATATAAAAAAGGACATCTTGGGGCCATGAAGTGGAGCTTTTATGGAATGTACTGAGAGATCTTTCTGTCGGTTCCCACAAGCTCACGCGCAGCGGCCCTGAAAAGAGCAAAGCTTCCACTCCGCTCTTCTGTACCAGAGGAAGGTTTGAACCATATATTACCCAAGGAAAAGTAAATTTAACTCCAACCAGCCTAGACAGACAATATACATTTCCAAATCTCAGCCAGGAAGAGGGGCAACGGCGTAGCAGTTCTCAGTGGCAGCCTGAGTCTCTCTCAGCCTTGCCTCTGTAAGGGTGGGGCAGGGTAGGTCTGGGCATGGTGGCGCTCACCCAAGATCCCAGCCCTCAGCCTCTAGGGACAGGAGGGTTCTAAACAGGCAACCTGTCTCAAAATGATAAATACGAAGGGTTTGGGGAGGTAGTTCCAGGCGAAGGTCTTGAGTTCAACCTCTAATACAGAAACAAAAACAACTCGAGGTAGGCTTCAAAGTCTGCTCACTCCCAGGAAGGGAAACAAACGCCCAGCCCCGGACAGGCTCCGCCCCTGGGCAATCTGGTTCCTTTTCCCTGGTGGCTTTCAAGCCTAGAGAAGCCTACTTAGCTTCCTTCTTTTCTCCTTTCCTCCAAATAGCCCAGGCGTCCCCAGGAGTGTGATCGGGCCCCTAGGGAGGCAGGGCAGAACTTGGAAGAGAGCAACTGCACAGGGTGGGAACAGCAGGATGAAGCACTGAGGAGGTGGCAAGCATGCTATTTTTCTTTCATTTTGCCAGTGCTTCATTTCTACTGTACTTTGAGAAAGCAGGAAAGCACAACAGATCGGGGATTTAGACGGAAAAAATCCTTGCCACAGTCCCTTTGAGGAGCTGCCCTAAATCCTAAGACTAACTTAGTCTGCAAAAGGAGCGCTGGTGTATGTTGAGGGTTTGCAGCGTGCCAGGCCCTTCCTTATATATTTTTGTTAATCTGCACAGCCCTAAAAAATGGGTATTATTCCCACTTTATGGACTACAATAAGCACAAGAAATACCATTAGGGTCACACACAATAATGGCCAAAATACAATCCATCTCTGCTGCACCCCATGTGAAACCAGCTTGAGAAAAATCAAACATCAAGCACAATCTATGAAATACGAAGAGCAGGTGGAAAGTAATAGCAAACCCCAGGGCAGGGGTAAGAACTGTATCAGATTTTGTGTTCATGGCCACTCCTGTCCTTGGGGCTGGGCGACTTCTCCCTAGGGTAGTAGGCTCCTCAGCAGGTGTCAGAAATCCACTTTCTTTCCTTCCCACTCAACTCTCCTCCTTTCTGCCCCACCTCTCCTCCTTTGCCCTCTCCTCCTTTCCTCCCCGCTGTTCTCATCTGCTCAGTCTACAGAATTTAAGGATTTTTGCGGAGTCAAAGTTCTACATTTTTAAAGGGGGCATGGTGGAGCACACCTCTAATTCCAGCAGGAATTACCAAATTCCAGCCCAGCCCAACCTGGGCCATTTATCAACTCAGTGGGACTCTGCTGCAAAATAAAAATAATGAAAGGCTAGGGATACAGCTCAGTGTGAAAGCCCCGGGTTCAATCCCCAGTATGAAAAAATGCTAATTTTTCAGTTGTTAAGAATTTAGGTGTCCCAAGTTCAATCCCTGGTACTGAAAAAAAAAAAAAAAATGCAGATGGACAAAAGCATCCCCATCTTCCCAAAGGCCAAGCACGGTTCTTAGCATCCTGCCCTCCTAGGAGAAAGCCTCTGGGACCAACTGGGAAAGCAGCTACCGGAGCCCCATACCCCCCCGCAACCCTGCCTCAGCGGAGGTCCAAAGGAGGCCTGACTAGGTGGCTCCTCTTTGCCCTCCCCAACTCTGGTCTGGAAAGCCTCTGGCAGCTATTTTCCTCAGCTCCTGGCCTCTCTCAGGGTACCCGGTCCCAGGGGCCCTCCAGGAAGCTCCCTGCCTCCAGAAGACCTCAGGATCCTCTCTCCTTTAGGGCAATGACAGTTAAACTCTTAGAGACCAAGTGCCAAACTACAACCCAAAACCCATTTACTGCAAAGTGCCTATACTGCAATTAAGCCTGGATACTAAGGTTTTAGTTTAGAAGAAACAACTACCTTAATGCACCACTGCCTTAGGAAATGTGGTCCAGCTAGGGCAGACAGGCACAATGGTTCCTGCAACTGCTGGGGCCTTCAGACTATAGCCTTGTGGACGAAGGCCCAGGCCCAAACTCTGTGGGAACTCAGAAGGCCCCCTGCCTCCAACGTGCCCCTGCTGACTTAAAACTGTAGACACAATCTCCAATGTTAAAAAGAAAATCAGCTAAAAATAAAATGAAAAGATATGATCACTAGAGCTATTAGAGACTCCAGAGGGACAGAATCTAGGCAAGGGTAGGTAGGTGTTAACTGCAAAATTCTTTTGATTTCTGTTCTATATTTAAAATTAGTGAAATGTTGGGAATGCTTCCAATTCAACAACCAAATGTACTGTGTGACCTTATTCAGATCTGACTAACTATAAAATTTAATTGCTAATTTTTTTTTAAGATAGGGTCTTGCTCTGTAGACCAGGATGATCACAAACTCACACTCCTCCTACCTCAGCCTCTTGAGTGCTGGGATTACAGGCCCATCAGGCCTAGAAAATTGACAGGCTTTTTGAGAATTAATAGTGGTATGGTGGATGGAGCTGGGAGTGGTGGTGCACGCCCGTGATGCCAGCGTGGGAGGCTGAGGCAGGAGGATCACTATGAGTTTGAGGACAGCCTAGTACTGAGTTTAAGGCTAGTCTGAATGACATAGCAATGGCTTGTCTCAAAAAAAAAAAAAAAAAAAAAAAGAAAGAAAAACAAAACCAAACAAATAAATGTGTGGTAGTTGTAGTTTTCTAAATTCTTACTTAATAAATACATCATGAAATACTAACGTGTGGAAGCATAGTCAAACACGATGGTTCATGAGTCCATAGGCAGCCTGGGTGGGATTAGATGTGAGTTCATCCTGTAGAAACCTCAGCAGAAGGGTTCACTGGGTTCAGCTGCCTCCCTGAGCACCTCTCACCCTGCCCGATTGCTGGACTGCTGGGGCTTCCATTGACTGGAAGTCTAACAGGCCAGGGAACACAAAAAATAGGTTTTTGATTTCCTGAGTGAATCAAGGGGTTCCTCAAGGAGAGTACCAAAATAGTGATCACCCCAAAAGTGTTCTGTGTGTAGGCTTTGGGAGTCAATGGCTTTCTCTTTTTCTTTTAATAGGTTTACTATTTTTGCTTATTTGCTATTTGTTTTATTTTTTATGTTCTTTAGTAGGACATTCTAAATATATATCTCTTTTGAGACAGGATATTGCTATGTAATCCAGGCTGGCCTTGACACCCTTCTGCCTCAGCCTCCTGAGTGCTGGGATTACAGGCATGCACTACCATATCTGGCTTATTTTTATATTTTTATTAGTACACGTTTGCAGATGTCACACAGTGACTATATTCATTTTGGAAAGTCAATATTTGTACCTAACGCATCTCAATACTTTTGCTACCTCTTTTCTCTTTGCTCCTTCCCTCAGGGTGTGTTTGTTCACGTGTGTTTGGGGGTTGTATATCTGGATTTAACAGTGGGACAGACATCACTCAGAAGAAAACCCCAAAGTTGGCAGGAGTGGGCCCCGTGCTGTAGTGTCCCTTCTCCTACTGACCAGTTCCCACAGTGACGCTTATGCAAGCTCTAGTCACTCTCTTCACCCTGAGAAGGCTGGCAGGGACACTGGCTGAGTAGAGTCTACCATGGAAGCATTACGTGACCTCTAGTGGCAGTGGTGCCCCCACTCACTGACCTCCTCAAAAGAATATTAAAAACAAAGACAACACTTTGCACCACCCCACTCATGTTCTGTGGAATACAGTCAAATTCAGTTTGAGAAACGAGGCCTCGGTACCCTGGCCTCAGCTCGCAAGCAGGCTGGGCACATTACAGCCCTGCGAAATGTTACGTTCTGTGCTCCCTCTGACCTAGCCTCTATCTGGCTCTCGGATTCCCACATCTGCCCAGAAACTTCTAACCCGATCTCTCCTGCCCTCCTGCCGTGGAAACAGGGCTTATCTGCTTCTCCAAGCACGCACCTCGAGCCTGTCCAGGAGCACCAAAGCGCCTGCCATCCTTCCATCCCTACCACTAAGCCCCTGGGACCCCCTCTGTCCTCCCTAATCCCCACACACCTGGCAGGGTCCAGGGTCACTTTCTCTTAACTCCACAATTCAACACCTGCTGCCCTAGGACCACCACCCAGCCGGAGGGAGCGCGGCCAGCGCGGGATTCTGAGCCTAAGGAGTAGAAGGAGGTACAGGTGGACAGCAGGGAGTAGCGGTGCAGGCCTGTGATATGGACCTGTGACCCAGCACTCTGAAAGCTCAGGCAGGAGAGGCACCACGAGTTCAAGGCCTGCCTAAGTTATACAGCAACAGCTCATCTAAAAAAAAAACCAAAAAAAACCCCCAGCAGTTGACAAAAAAAAAAAAAAAAAAACAAAAACAAAAACAAAAACAAAAAAAAACCCACAAGAACTGTGGCAGCAGGCCATGTCAACTTGTCCGGGTCTCAGTTTCTTTATCTGTGAAGTGGGCAGGGCAGAAGCGCTGGCCGTCACTGCCATTACCTCCACTCGCAGGCTGGGCGGTCTTTGAAGCGCGTTAGCTCTGCGACCCCCAGCAAAGGCGCTGAGGCCGCACACGTTGGGAGCTACCAGGGCTCTCCACACCGCGGGGAAGGCGCCAGGAAAGGGACCAGGTGCTGGAGCCTGGGCAGACATCCCCGCGCCGGATCGAGCGTCTTCCCGCCCGGCCAAACCAGTCCCAGTGAGCGCCTCCCACGGCGTCCGCCACACATGAGGAAACTGAGGCGGGCCCGGCCTCTCGCCCCGGCTCTCCGGCTCCCGGGGCGCCCGGCACCCCCGGCGGGTTTCCACCCTACGCAGGGAGCAGGAGGCCGGGCAGTCACGCTGCCACCGGAGGACTCAGCAGCGCGGGCTCCGGCGCTTCCGGAAGGGGGACCCGCGCCCGCACTCACCCGCGTCCGGCGCGGCGGGCCCGGGGCCCGGGTTGGCTCTGCGTCCCGCGCCGGGCGCGCGCAGCTGCCGGGCGAGCTCGGGCAGGCGGCCCCAGCGGCCCTCGGCGCGGCAGCGCTCCAGCTCGCCCTCCGCCTTCAGGTGGGCGCCGTGCGCGCCCTTCGCAGCCATCTTCGCGCCGGCGCCGCGGCCGAGCGGGGCAGCCCCGGCCGGGGGCGGCGTCCCGGCTGCGGCGCGCCGGCGGGCGGGGTCGACGGCTGCGCGGGCGGCGGCCGGGGCGCGGGCGGCGGCGGCGGGGGCGGTGGGGCGCGCGCGGCGGGGGGCGGCCCCGGGCTGCGCCGCGCGCTCGCGCTGCGGCCCCGCGACCACCGCCGCCCCCAGGGCGCCCGCAGCCCTCGCCGCCGCCGTACGAGCTCCTGCCGCCGCTGGCGCCGCCGAGCCCACAGGGCCCGCCGCGGGTCCGCGCGCCGCCGCCCGCCGCTAGGGACCCGGCCCCGCGGGGGCGACACGCAGCCCCGGGGATGCCGCGGCCACCGCGGCCGGGCGCGCGACTGGCGCCCGCCGCCCGCCGCCGAGTTCGAGCCCACTTGAATGCTGCGCGCGGCCAGGCGCCCAGCCTGCCCCGTCCCCTCGGACGCAGTCCCCCCCGACGCCCAGCTGGCGGCGGTCCTGTCACCGCCGCCGACCCCTCGCGTCACAAATCTGGGGGTGCGCCCCGCCCGGGTGCCGGTCGCCCCGGGATCCTCTCCAGGAGCCCGCCGATCCGGAGAGGGGTTTTCATGTAATTTATTTGCGGTACTCGGGAATGAACCCAGGGTCTTGGCACTGGACCACACGCCAGCCCAGTTTTTATTTATTTTGAGACGGGGGTCTCCATAAAAGGCCCGGCTGGCTCGAAATTGCGCTCCTCCTGCCTCGGCCTCCCTCTGCTGGGAGGACCGGCGCATGCCACTCTGCCCAGCTTTTTTTTTTTTTTTCCCTCTTTCTGACAAGTCGTCCAGGCTAGCCCGCTGGCTTTAATCTCTGTCGCTCTGGATTTCTTAAAGGCTGAAACTGCCCCTGCAACTTACTACTGACTTATTTCTTCACTGTGGTGACCCAAGACCGTGATCAAAGCTGCGTGAAGCGTTTAACTGAGTTTTACCGCGAGCGTTTCAGGGTTCCCAAAAGTTCAAAGGACAACAGGCGGGGCCTGCAGGGAGGGGCCTTGTCAGCGGCTGAGAGCCTGGTTATGCTCCGCCTTCTTCGACAAAGGACAAAGGCTCGCGGTTCTACGTTGGCACTGAGGGTGTCACTCAAGAAGTTACTACAGTGAGGCTGGGCCTTCCGCCCAGAACAACGTGTCACAGGTTGTTTGGCCCAGACCCAAGACTGCCCAGGACAGTAGGGTCAAAGTGACCACTTGGGCTCCAGTGCCGAGGTCGCAGCCTAGCCCCGTGACCTTGAAGGTGCACCCCCAAACTCTCTGGGCCTCACATTTGCGTGCCACTCTCTGGAAGGGGGTCCACCTAAGCCTTGTCTTGATGCTTAACCCCAGTTCCCCTGTGGACACCAAATCTTTTGTCCCTTGGGGCTGCTTGGAACCCCTGATCCATGCCCTATGCCCCCCCCCGGGGGGGGGGTTGGAGGTGGAGGACAGTCGGACAGCTCTGGCAGTTGGAATTTGGAGACAGTTTGGTCAATCGGCTGTAAACCTCTCCTAGCATGTCCTTGTGGGCTGGCTTTCTGTCACCCTCTGGCCGTCCTTGGTGGTCACCAGAACTGGATTTCTCTCAACAAAGAGGTCACCTAGCCGGAAGCAAGAAAACCTCCCTTTTCTCCTCCACTGTGCCTTCATGGCCAGCCTCTCCCCAGGAGCAGAGCTGGGCAAAGGTGTCCTTGTGAGTTTCCTTGGCGGGACCGTGGATGTGTGGGCCCTGATAGGGGAGCCACGGTGTGGTGTCCATGTCCCGGATATGTCACAGGCTGCTCCTCAATATTACTGACCGCTTCTCTACCCGTTTCTGGCAAGGACAAGACCCTGGAGCTCTGAGGACTGACTTTTTTCAGGGAAGGTACACACTGCAGGAACACAAAGAGGATCTGTTTGTAACATTTGCCGATGTGAAAGGCAAATAGTGTAGTGTTGATTCCTAATCTGGAACCTCTCGGATGAGGCTCAGAACAAATTCTGATAAAGACTGCTGTTCTTTGCCAGCTCACCAAAAATGCTGACAGCTTGGTACAAGACCAAGGGCATGGTGGCTCCTTTCTGTGATCCCGGAACTGGGGAGCTGTGAGGAGGAAGCCAGCCTGGGCTGTACAGTGAGTTCAAGGCCAGCCTGGGCTCCATAGCCATGGCAGGCCTAGTCTCAAAACCCTAGAATAAATAAGCTGGACTTAGGTATCATGGCACACACCTGTAATTCCAGCACTCTGGGAAGGTTACAAGTTCAAACTCAGCCTGTCAACCTAACAATTTAGAGGCCCTGTCTAAAAATAAAAATGTCTGTGAATATTGCTCAGTGCAGAGGCCCTGGATTCAATTCCTGGGAAAGAGATAGACAGACACAAAGAAACAGAATTTTGCTTACCACAGAGAGGAAGACCCTTGGCCTTGACCTTAGTGGTATCTTCCAGGAAGTGTGAAGTTCAAAGGAAGTATGCACACTTGCTGAGAAATGTGTCTTTTCAGTGATGCACCCTAAAACCAAGTCAGCAGAAGACGGCTGCTGCCCTAGTTGGGCCAAGAGACCTTTTCCACTGGACTGGCACAAGCTTTGGATCGTGATGGTTCTTGTGAAAGTAAGGACTTGGCAAGGCCTCTTGTAACTGATAGCTTGAAAAGGTCACGATAATTTAGGTGGGCCTGGTGAGAGACACCACCACAGAGCTCATTTTACCTCACTAGAAGGCTGCTGTTCCTTGGGTGCCAAGGGGAAAAGTTACTAAATTAAATAATGACATGAAAATTTCAGAGACTGGGCGTGGTTGCACATACCTGTAATCTCAGGGTTTGGGAGGCTGAAAACAGGAGGATCTCTACGAGTCTGATCTGTGTAGTGAGACCCTGTAGACCTTTACTAAAGACATATTTTAAAAAAGAAAATTTCAGAAAGGCTGGGACCACACTACAGAGGCCTACAAAGGTAAGTAGATCCAGGAACGCTCAGAGCTTTCTTTTGTTTTTCCAGAGCATTTTGCACATCTGATTTTATAGACCTCTGGGGGACTAATCTTGTTTTTCCCTTGATAACTTGCCTGTGGAACTCGTAAGTCTACTTTGAGCTAAGAGAATGAGAAGAACTCAAGGTATCAGCTGGGCGTGGTAGCACACTCCTGAAAGCCCGGGCAACAGAGTGGGACCCTGTCCAAAAGAGAGAGAGAGTGAGAAGGGGGGGGGCAAAATGAATAGTCGCAGCACCCTTGGAGGCCTTTCGGATATCTGGCTGATGACTTGTAAAACGTAGGAGGAGTGCACAAAGCACTGTGATCCACAGGTTATTTTCCCTGGAGAAGACGGACAGAAGTATTGGCTGCTTTGATCTAAAAGCAAGCATGGGGAGACAGCTTAGTAGCCTAAGTGCCTGGCTGGCAAACACAAGGACCCGAGTTCCATCCCTGGTACTGCATACCGAACTGGCCCAAAGCACGGTGGCACACACCTGCTAGCACTGGGGAACTGCATAATGAGACCCTGTAATTAATAAATAAATTTTAAAAAATAGAAAAAAGCATGCCACAGATTGACAATTACAAATCCTGAGACCTCAAAGGTAAAATAGTATCTGAGTTCGGTATAACAGAGAATGATGATTTTTTGATATTATTATTGTTCATGTTATTATACCCATTTCAATCAATAGCTTATAAGCTTGTCCTTTAACTTCTAGAGAAATGTTTCCTTGGGGTCTGAGAATAGAATGGGAACTTGAACATCCTTGTTGGTGAGTTTTTCTCCTTTTATTTCTTTTTAAATTTATTTTGAGACAGAGTCTTGCTGTGTAGACCTGGCTGGCCTCAAACTCATGTCAATCCTTCTGCCTCAGCCTCATATAGCACCATGCTCCCATTAAATATCTAAGTCTTAGGCCTCTCGCAAACCATTCAGCAAGGCTTCAGGGGTCTGTCCATGGGACTGTTTCTTATTCTAGTTTCTAGTTGTATATTGAGTCCTCTATTTCTGGCTTAGGGCCATTTACAAAGGAGGACAGACCAGAGCATATCCACTTCAGGTTCTACTCAATGCTTTTTGTTTTTGGCAGAACCAGGGATTGAACTTGCGCTTGCCAGACAAGCACTTATTCTACTGAGCTATCTCCCCAGCCCCAGTGCTTTTCATAAGTAAAGGGCCTGATCCAAGTCCCCATTGGACCTCTCTCTTGACAAATAACTCGATCAGTGAACAATCTATTTTGATGAGGAAGACTGAGGAAAATGACCTCCAAAAGACCTTGGCCAACTTCTGGGCAGCTTTTCTTTCAACTTATTTATTTACTTATTGGTACTGGGGATCAAACTCAAGACTGTACACTTGCCAGGTAGGCACTTATGCCACAGAGCTCTCTGGCCCTCTCAACCCTTTTAGCTTTGTTTGTAAGCCAAGTTCTTCTAAGTCACTGTTGGAGGTCCTATTTTTTATTGAACTTTCTGCACCTGGCTCCACTAGCATAGGAATGCTCTGGACTGTGCGTCCCTAGAACAATTCGAAATCTCTCAGTGATGCTATATCTTGTCTAAGTCTGCAGCTGTGTCCAAACTGTGGCTTGCCTTTGTTGGCCTGTTTATTTGTTTGCTTGTTTTTTGCTTTTTTGAGACAGGGTATTGCTATGCCATTTGTGCTGACCTTCAACTCACCCAGTAGCCCAGGCTCCCCTCAAACTCCCAATGATCCCCTGCCTCAGCCTCCTGACTGCTGGGATTACAGGTGTGCACCTCTATGTCCGGTGGACTTGTTTTATAAAATTTTATAATAAAACTATTTTTAAAGGGAAATTTTGTTATTCTTATACATTAATTATATCAGATACTTTACACAGGACACAAGACCATCCCTCTTCTCAAGAGGGTCAGAGGCTGGCTACTAATTGGACATATCTGCTGCCTTATGCAGTCTCTGGAAGAGTAAGAAATAGAAAAAAGAGAAATTCAACCTTTGGACCCAATGCAGGACTTCCATCCCCAGCTCTTTTAGTGTAAAGACCCTTGGGGAGCACAAGGGTCGGGTTTTGGGCTGCAGGTCTCTGCTGGATCTTATTGGGTCTCAAGAATTGAACACTGGCTCTGTCAAGACTGTCAGGATGACTTTGTGCTAATTCCGAGCTGTGTTTGCTATCATCACAGGCAGGAATGCTGCCCTGAGAGAGCCAGTTGTGAAGGATTGGTCTGTTGTGAAATAGCTCTCCCAAAGAGGGGGCTTAGCTTTTTTTTGTTGTTGTTGGTACTAGGGATTGAACTCAGGACCTTTTGCTTGCCAGGCAGGTGCTTGTTCTACTGAGCTATTTCCTTGGCCCCTCAGGTGGCTTGGTTTGAACGAGAGTCATGATGCAGTCATTGAGAACTGTTAGACAGGACAAGGTGAGGGCTTTGTTGCAAGCCTGAGCATGCCAGGCAATCTGGGAAGCTGAGGCAGGAGGATCACAAGTCTGAGTCCAGCCTAGGCCATTCAGTGAGACTGTCTCAAAACAAACAAACCAAGGGGAATAAAGAAAAAGCCTAGCCATGTAGCTTAGTAAGAAGGCAGAGGATGGCTGGGCATGGTGTTGCATGCCTGTAATCCCAGCACTCGGGAGGCTGAGGCAGAAGGAGTGTTGTGAGTTCAAGACCAGCCTGAGCTACAAAGTGAGCTTAAGGCCAGCCTGAACTGCATAGTGAGAGCCTGTCTCAAAAAGACAAAAAAAAAAAAAAAAAAAAAAAAAAAAAAAAAAAAAAAAAAAAAAAAAAAAAAAAAAAAAAAAAAAAAAAAAAAAAAAAAAAAAAAAAAAAAAAAAAAAAAAAAAAAAAAAAAAAAAAAGAAGGCAGCAGATTTAATCTGTAGGACAGTACTACCATAAAAAATTACAAAAGAGACTTAAAGAGTAAATCCTAGTCTGAGGTGGATCTATTGAAAAGTTACAATTATTTCTTATTGAAACTTCTCAGAAAAAGCAACATTACTTACAGCTCCATCCTTCTCTGAGCAGACACTTCCTGTGAACAGTGAGCCTGTGGTGTAGAGGATTTCCATTCTTCCTGTGCAGTGACTCAAGATTTATTGGGTGTGATTACTTGGACCTTCTCCTCACCCCCATCAACCCGCTTTTAATGCTGGCTGTTACAGAGGTTGTAGGCTGCAGGCACTAAGCGCCTCCAGCCACCCATTGGAGGCAGCCCAGCAGCCCAGCTGAGAGGTTCTCCCCTTCTGTTCTTCCATTCTTGCCATTTGGAGCCACCGTAGTTACCACTGGGGTCCAGTGACAAACTGCCACTGGGTGAGGTGGCGTACAACTCAGGAGGTGAGAGAGGATGGCAAGTTCAAGACCAGCCTGGGCAACTTAATGAAACGATCTCAATTTTTTTTAAAGGAGGTGGGGATAAAGCTCTGATAGAGCACTTGTCTCGCATGTGTAAGGCCCTAGGTTCAGTCCCTAGGAACACACACACACACACACACACACACACACACACACACACACGATCCCCATGACGTACTTGTTTGCACATCAGCTTTTCCCTATCACCTTGATTACTGACTCACCGCATTCTGGCCCACGCCGCTGTGCTGTCTCCTCTCTTATCTACCTAATAGTCCTGAGTCAGCCCTCTCAGAACATAATACTGCCAGCATCTGGCCACATGGCCAGTCCTTGCTTGACAGCTGCCAGCGAAACTGCATGTACTGCACTCATTAGGCTGAGACACACAGACCCACACAGGCAAGCTTCAAAGTGGTGCACTCTTGTGTTCGTGCGTGTAAGCATTTGTTACATTGCTTTTAAAATCTGGGTATATCTTCAGTTTCCTCAGGCCTGAGGTGAAGGCTCTGGGGAAGCTCTTGTCCCTGCTCACTTACTTCAATGCCAGGTACTTACACCTTACAGTGAGCTCCCTCAGCCACCTCCATCCCTTCTGATTCCTCAGGTCTCAGGTGCCTCCTGATCGACCTTGATGGCTTTTGCGTCCTCTTACAAGACTGCTGCCATGGTTCCCTCCCCTTAGGAGCAGCCCGCAACGTCTCCCCCTTCTCTGTCCTGCTGCTGCCTTCCAGAGGGAGAGGTCACCGCAGCCTCCAGGCACGTGGTCTTCTCAGCTCCTGTTAGCTCATTAGCTTCCACTGATGCCAAGGCCGGCTGCAAACATCTGGTCTCTCAGGGGAAGGCAGTTAAGAGGCTGCACAAAGGGGCCAGGAGATGGCTCAGTGGAATAAGTGCTTCCCTGGCAAGCACAAGGGCCTGAGTTCACTCCTCGGTTCCGCAAAAAAGAAAGCCAGGCGTGGTGGCGAAGACCTGTAATCCCATCACTCTGGAGGCTGAGGCAGGAGGATTGTTGTGAGTTCGAGACCAGCCTGAACTGCATAGTGAGATCCTGTCTCAAAAAGATTAAAAACAAAGAAGAGGCCACACAACATAGCTTTGCTCTATCTGCTTTTCAATTTTTTTCCATCTTTTAAAAATTATTTTGAAAAAAACACAATAGTATATAAGACAAAATGGTTATAAAGCAAACTCTTACCACCTGCTAGGGTTAAGAGATGCGGCTTTCACCGACATCGCAGAAGCCCCCAGTATCCACCTCCCTAAGTACACCGTTCTGTCTCTTAGAGGGAACTACTGGCTTTTAGGGTAATTGCTACATTGCTTTCCAATACCTCTTGCCAGATTTAGGGAGTTCTTTTTAATTCCTAGTTTGTTAACGTTTATTTATTTTTTTAAAAAACTATTAATGATATTGCCAGGTGCGAGGTACATACCTGTAATGCCAGCATTCAGGAGACTGACACAGGAAGCTCTCGGGGAGTTTGAGGCCAGCCTGGGCCTAATAGTGAGTTCAAGGCCAGCCTTTGAGACTCTTTCTCAAAAAAAGAATCATCATTAAAACTGAATTTTGAAACACTGCATTTATTGAAATGGTCATATGGCTTTTCTCCTTTAAGTAGTTTTTAAAATACTGATTCAACTTCTTTAAAGATTATAGGCCTCTGAATTTTTTTCTTTTTTGGTCAGATTTTGCTAAATTATATATTTTTAGGACTACATCTACTCAATATACCTTCCATTTTAAGACATGAAATTAATATAAATTTTGATAAATGTATGGATCTATTTGAATCCGAATTTTTATTTTTATTTTTTATTTTTTTGTCTTTTTGAGACAAGGTCTCACTATGCAGCTCAGGTTGGCCTTAAGCTCACTTTGTAGCTCAGGCTGGTCTTGAACGCACAGCAATCCTCCTGCCTCAGCCTCCTAAGTGCTGGGATTCCAGGCGCGTGCCACCGCAGCCTCTCGGGAGCCGTCTCAGCGTGCTCCAGGGTGGGACCGGCACAGCACGCATGTCATGCCAGGTCGAACCCAGGTCGCTGCATCCACGTGAACAGGTGCTTTATGCTGAGCTATCTGGCTGGCCCGCATTTTGTTTTTGTTGATCCCCCGGCATGTTATTATTTTCCATTTTAACAATATTTCTGATATATTTATTTTTCATGTATATTACTGTATTTGACCTTTTCCTTCCTTTCAGTGTTTGGGACAGAGCCTCACGTGTGTTGACGCTGGCCTTGGGCTCGCAGCAATCCTCCTCCTTTGAACTCTAGGTTCTTTTCCTCTCTCTTTTTTTGGGGGGGG
>PVKA01017455.1:0-17712 GCA_004027165.1 Ctenomys sociabilis | reverse complement strand
AGGTCAGCCCCTTCACTCCCGCTTCTTGTAGTTCTCCAGGTGTGACAGGACCCAGCCCGCCGGCAGGAGGAAACACAGGAAGCAGGAGGTAAGCCCAATGGCGACATCCATGGTCCCGAGCTGCTCCCGTGGCGGCTTGGAATGCACCCGGGCACGCGGCACTGGGAGCCTCCGGGCCCGGCCTGTCAGACCCCTCATCAGCAGCGGCGTCAAGAACGACATGACAGAACGGACTAGACCACCAACCACGGCCAGCCGCAGCTCAAGGTCAAAGCAAGATGGCTGTGCCCGCAGGAAGTTCTAGAGCTTGTTTTTGTTATTACTGTTGATTGTACCCTAGGTGTTCACAATGAGCTACCACCCCAGCCCTTTTTTATGTTTTATTGTGAGGCAGGGTTTTACCGAGCCACTAAATTGCCCTAACTCAGATCTTCCTGCTGGGATTACAGGGCGGTCTCTTTTGTATTTCTGTAGCAGTCAGGATAGGATAGGTTATGCTGCAGTAGCACTCGCCGTACGTCAGGGCCTTCCACAGTGGGGTTTACTTCTCACTCATGCTGCCTGTTCTGTCCAGTTCGACTGGTTCTTCTTCAAATTGTCTTTATGTCTCAAACTAGCAAGAGCATCCAGGATCTAGAACGCTGATAATCATTTTGGAGAAGGGAAGAGAGATGCTGTAGAGACTTGTCCCTTGGCTCTCAACACCCTCAGGCACAGTCCCCTGAGCAGGTCAAGGAACAGGGCCAAGTCCAATACCAATACCCAGAGACAGGCAGCGAATCTTTGTGCATAATACAATAGTACCCTATATTTTACTTTTTAACTCAGTGAAGTAGTATCTTAGCTCATGAATTTTCAACTTGTTCAATGTATTCATTCAATGGTAGAATTAGGGGCCAGGGAACTGGCTCAGTGGAATAAGTGCTTCCCTGGCAAGCTCAAGAGCCTGAGTTCAATCCCCAGTTCTGCAAAAGAAAGAAAGAACAAAATTCATTTAAAAAATACTAATGGTAGAATTAGTTGTATTCCACAAGCAATAAATCATACAAATTTAATACTCAGTTAAAATATTTAAAAATTTGTTTTATTATGTATTATCTGACTGATGTGTTCTTTAGAAATTCTTAATTTTTCAATAAATATGGAAGGTGTTTAGGGTTTTCCAAGTGTAATTATATCACATCTAAAAGTACACTTTGTCTGATTTCAAATTTTAGACTTCTCTTAGGTGCTACTTCCAACCACTTTATCTTGGAAAGGGACTTCGAGTCTTAGAAGAGACCCCAACCTGTGTCAGCATCTTGTTTTCAGGCTGTTGATTTGGTGAGCACAGAACCTAGTTGGTGCTTTCTTGGACTTCAGATCTACACAACTGTCAGATAACAAGTCTCAGCACTGCCTGTAAGGCCCTACCTTTATAGCAATTAGTTATGCAGGAATGGAAAAGCAATGAAATGTTTCTACTGGTAAATAAACCACTCAATTGTTTTTTTCTTTTTTTTTTTTTTTTGGCGAAACCAGGGATTGAACTCAGGCCCTTCCACTTGCCAGGGAAGCACTTATTCTACTGAGCCATCTCCCCAACCCCTCAATTTTTTAAAAAACCACTCAATTTTCATTGGCCTAAAAACATCTTCTCAGGGGCCAGGGAGATGGCTCTGTGGAGTAAGTGCTTCCCTGCAAGTGCAAAGGCCTGAGTTCAATTCCCGGTTCTGCAAAAAAAAAAAAAAAAAAAAAAAAAAAAAAAAAAAAAAAAAAAAAAATCTCAGATTCTTGAAGAATTGTTTTATGGACTTAGAATCAGTTTAGACTTTCAAGACATTAGACTATTTTCTGGTTCTTATGACTGCTACTAACATAGCTTGGTGGTCTAAGTGCCTGCCAGATAAGTGAAAGGGATCCAAGTTCAGTCCCCGGTACTGCATGCCATACCAAGCCCACCCTGGTTCTAGTGACGCACACCTGTAATCCCAGCGCTGGGGCTGCTGAGATAGGAGGATCACTATGAGTCCCAACTAAACTGCACAGCAAGATCCTGAATCAAATAAATAAATGTTTTGTTAAAAAAGAAAAATCATCTGTCTGTTACTCCTTTAAAAACACCCCTCACCTCTACCTATTTTTAATAGTTTTTTTCTTTGGTTTCCTACTGACTTATTTCAATGTGCCTTGAAAAGATTTCTTTTAACTTGGCCCGAGATTTGTCATTTCTCTGAAGTCTTTCACAGTGTTGGAAAATTCTTAGCTTTGAATATTGCGCCTGCTTCCCCTCTGGCCACTGTAGCTCACCTTCAGCGAGGTCCTCCTGCCTCATGCTCTGTGACTTTCAGGCTTGTTCTGTTTTGCAGCGCTTGGCCTCTGTACTTCATTCTAGACAGTGTCCTCTGACGGGTTTCCAGCTTGCGAATTCTTTCTTCTCACGTGTCTGAGTTGTTCAACCCGTCCCTAGTATCTCATATTACTCTGTCTACAGATTTCTATTTGATGGTTTTTTCCATATGCTATGTTATTGTTTATAGTTTTGAGCTTCCTGCCCAAATTCTGAAGCTTGGTTTTTACTTCCTTTAAGACAGTGAAAAAATAAAATAAAACAAAAAAGGGCTGGGGAGATGGCTTAGTGGAATAAGTGCTTCCCTGGCAAGCGCAAGGGCCTGAGTTCTATCCCCAGTTCCGCCAAAAAAAAAAAAAAAAAAAAAAAAAAAGACAGTGAACACAGTTTATCTGATCATTTTAATTTCTGCAGCGTCCATCCTTTCTTGTATTTCTTTTCCACACATAGATGTCTGTTGTCTTGATTGAGCAGGGCATCATATTTGAGAGATTATTGTAGAAATCACGTGAGGTTTAGGATAATTTTATCTTCTTCTAAAATAAATTTTTTGGAGGTTGCTTTTTTCCTCGGTGCTTGTGGTCTGGAATCATCTCATCTTACTTTGAAAGTGGGACTTGAGATTTCCTGGGCAATCTAGACAAATTAGAATTGGGCTGCAGTCTGTGACAAGGCTGGGCCTTTGCTCTTCTAGTTGTGCTAGAAGGAAGTCTTCCTGGCTTCCTCAACTCCCCCCCAGGTGAAGGCCCCTGCTGGAGGGCTCCATGGTAGTTTACCTGTTATCTTACATATGCTTCCAAACTATACTGGAAGTAGACTCAAGGCTCCTGGATGGAATTTACTCTGCATCTCTGGCATTTGGCATAGTACGTGGGCAGCAGCAGGTGCCCAGTGTTGTGGGCCTAAATTGGCTATCTAGCACTGGCCTGTATGAGTCACATTTTCATCTGAGACGAGATATCTGGCACCAACAGTCTGGCGCACAGTTCTGAGGGTTCAGTCCGTGGTAGCTGGCTTCAAGGCAGCAGTGGCCTGGCACACAAGCCCTGGTGCAGGGCCCATCAGAGGAAAGGTGGCCAACCCACGGTGGCCAGGAAACAGAGAGAAGAAGGGGTAGGGACAGGAATGCACCCTGCAGGTCAGACCCCCAAGGACCCACCCTTCAGCAGGCCCCACCCCTCAGCACAGTCAGCTGAGGCCCCTGATCTAATCCTGCCTCTGAACAAGTGAGACTTTTGGGGGGATTTTAGCTCTTCACCATAACAGCCCACTCCAAGGAGATGGTTGGCAGTCTCCATGGCTCACGTCTGCTCTGTGTGTAAGACGCTGATTTTGCAGCCAGGCTTGGGAGCAGTGGAATGCCACAGAAGTGCAAAGGCACTGGCTTGGAGCACCTCTGGAATGAGCAGAAATCAAGACAAACTCAGACCTTTCCAGACTGTGGAATTGAATAGGTCAGATCCATTATACCCAGACCTCCAGGGAATGTGGGGGGCTCCTAGCTCACCTCTGGTGGGACTGCACCTGGAAACTCCCAGAGAATGGTTTTCAAGGAAAGCATCCTGCATAATTACCATGGACTGGGATTTGGGGTTGTGTCTACAAACATAACCTTATCTTTGCCTCCCATTGGCTTCTAACCCCTTTCCCTGGCTATGGGTAAAACTTTCAAGCACGTAAGTTTCCTTAGCATCCTTAGATAACTAAGTCCAGAAATCACATTAAACTCCAGTGGCAGACTCAATCCAGTCACCCAGTCCAATGCCTGATGAACAAGTCCCCCCTTAAAGGTAAGATCTATGTCCCTATCTGCCCAAAGCTGGGGCCCGGGGGAATGGCCATCTGCTATGTGACAGGGAGTCTGTTTTACTGCTGCTTCTCACCTGCAGTGTTGAATGGAGAAAGAAGGACTGAGAAGAAGGACAGAAAGGATCTTAGTAAAACAGGTTTTATACCCCCAACCTGTGCCAGCAGATTCCCTGGCAGCTGTTCAGAGCTGGCCCCAGGAGGCTCCCGTGAAAGCCCTCTGTTGAGCTCCGCCGCTCCCCTCTGTGGTCTGTCCTCACCCCTCCACCCAGAACCCTCACATCCGTTGGTCCTCAGTGGCCAGAACTTCCTGCTTACCATGAGCTGCTTTTCCTCTGTGATAGCCCTGTGCCATGCCATTCCTGGAAGCCAGCCAACAATGGACTGGAACTTCTACAAACTGCCAAATAATCCTTTCCTCCTCTAACTTTTGTGTGTTGGGCATTTTGTCTCCACAAGGAGAAAAGTAAGTAGGACCCAGGTATGCATGGCTCGGCGGCTCCGTAGCCCTAGGACAGCCTTTTGACATTCTCCATCACTACCCTTCACAGAGGGTGACTGCTATTACAGCCCTACTCAGAAGGGAAAAGTCACCAGCCTTTTCATCAGAAAAGCAAAAGACAGGGCTGGCGTGTAGGTCCACGGTAGAAGGCTTGCCTAGCATGTGTGAGGTCTTGGGTTCAAGCCCAGCACCACACAAAAAAGGCAAAATATTTCTCAAGCTCTCGTGTGCTATGCCTGTAACTGTGGTGCATGGCAATTCAGCTGAAAAAGAAGGACGGGGCAGTGTGTGTGGAATGGTAAATGCATGCACTGCAGAGACAGGAAGAGGAGGTCGGAAAGGGAAATCGGGCTACGGCATCATCACCAGAGTATGCTTGGCTCAGCTCCCTCATTCCCTAAAACTCACGTGCACGTGTCTTTGGTCTAGATGTTGTATGCAAGGAAGGGAACCCTAAGGTGTCACCGGCGCCTGCATACAAGCTGGGGTGCAGGTACCCTGATAGTGTGGAAACAAGTCTTGTGAGGGTAAATTTCTTTTTGTCCAAGAATCATAAAATCATATAAATAAAAAGTCAGATAATTTTTATTTATTTTTGCAGTACCAGGGACTGAACTCAGGACCTTGCACTTGCCATAAACACAGGCATTTATGGCACTGAGCTATTCTCAGGCCCCCTACAGATATAAATTTATTTACTTATTTATTTATTTATTTATTTATTTATTTATTTATTTATTTTTTTGTCTTTTTGAGACAGGGTCTTGCTATGCAGCTCAGGCTGGCCTTAAGTTCACTTTGTAGCTCAGGCTGGTCTTGAACTCACAACAATCCTCCTGCCTCGGCCTCCCAAGTGCTGGGATTATAGGCATGTGCCACCACGCCCGGCTCGAGATAAATTTAAAAGGTGAAGCAAAATTACTTCATTTTCCCCTAGTCAAAGGGGAATGAAATAAGGAAGCAGACAGCTGCCTTGTTGGAGTGAGGCAGGGAGCCTGGAGCTGGTGTTCTCTAGTTTGTGGGTTTTTCTTTTGAATCTTTTTGGGTTCCAGGGATCAAACTGAGGACCTTGTATTTGCCAGGCAGGTGCTTACACTGCTGAGCTGTCTCCCCGATTCGAGGATCTTTGTTGTTAGCCCCTTTTACTCTATGGCAAGAGAAGACTTTCCTCTCTGAAATCTGTTCAACTTGATTGGCTGTTTCAGGCTCTGAAATCCCTGATTTGGTCACTGACCCTCTTCATTGTCTACCTGTAATTTTTTTAGACATGGTCTCATTGTGCAGTTCAGGGTAACCATGAACTCATGTAGCCCAGGCTGGGTTCAAACTTTCAGCAACCCTCCTGCCTCTGCCTCCTGAGTGCTGGCATTATAGGTATACACCACCACACCTGGCGTCTGAGTGCAATTCTTAGTCAAGTTCATTTAGCCTTTGTCCTCCAAGGTACAATTTCTAAAACTTATGATGGGTCTTACATGCAAGGCTGAGTTAGCAAGTAATAAATGGATACATGCATATTTTAGTGCAATAATGTGAGAAAATATGTATCTATTTCTGTGTGTGTGTGTGTGTGTGTGTGCACACATGCACCCACGGGCAGGTGTAAGTATATACTTTATCTAAAAAGGGAGTTTTCTATAGTGTAGCCTCCCCAACTTTCTCTCCTCTCTAGAAGTCCCTGGCCTGGCCTAGTGGGGCTGGGCTGCTTAGCATTTCTTTCTGCCTTTTTTTTTTTTTTTTTTTTTTGGTGGAACCAGGAATTGAACTCAGGCCCTTGACCTTCCAGGGAAGTGCTTATTCCGCTGAGCCATCTCCCTGGTCCTCTTTCTGCTTTTCTTAATTTTCTCTAGCAAGAACTTTAACTCTTGCTAGTCAAGATTTGTCAGAAACATCACTATGGCCCTTACCTTTCCCTGCCTGTCCCCTAACTTTCTCTACATAGACCTTTTTTTAGTTCATCTATGGCTAGAACGCAATGCCCAGGGCTGGGTAATTTACACAGGAAAGAGGTTTGTCATGGCTCATGATTCTGGAGGCTGGGAAGTGCGAGAGAATGGCACTGCGGAGGGCCTCATGCTGCAGTGGACTGTGGCAGAAACTGGAAGAACAAGCAGCCCAAGCAAAAGCAACAAACATCCATGACCAGGTCTTGTGCTAACTCATTCAGTCCCACATGCATCCATTCCCCTGTGAAAGAAGTCATCGCTCTTAATGACCTAAGCGTGTCTTACAGGTCCCACCTCTCAAGACATCCCTACTGATAATTAAATTTTAACATGTGTCTTGGAAGAGGTAGAGCATGGCACTCCCCTCTCAGGTCTAGGTGGGCTTCTCACAGCCTGGTGATTTAAGCTAGAGAACTATTTGTGAGCAGGAAGAAGATGGAAAGTACGAGCGGTGAGAACAATGTGGGGTAACAGAACTCTGATGTGCTCTGGCATGTGGGAAGACATGCTGACTCAGCTACTTAGGAAACCTTAAGCAGCATCTGATACAGTTGAGTATCCGCATTCCCAATCAGCCAGCAGTGATCCTATAAGAGAAGTTTATTTTGGCTCACAGTTTTAGAGGGCTCAGTCCACACTGGCTAGCTCTATTGCAGAAATGGCAGGGTGGAAGGGCCTGTGGTAGAGGCAAGCTATTCAAGTCATGGCAGCCAGAGAGCAGAGAAGGGAGGAGCCAGGTGTAAGAACAGACACTTCTAGGTCTTGCCCCAGTGGCCCACCTCCAGATAGAGTCCTCCTCCTCACAGCACATTCAGCTGCTGACCTCATCAGCATGAATCCACTGGTGAGTACAGGTCCCCACCTTCCAATTGTGGCAGTCTGCCTGCCTCAGCCTCCCAGGTACACCTGGCCAGGGTATATTTTATTTTATTGTATTTACTTATTAAAATTTTATACATTTGGTGGGGGTGGGGAGATAGCTCAGTAGAACAAGTGCTTGCCTGGTAAGTGCAAGGGCCTGAGTTCAATCACCGGTTCTGCCAAAAATTTATATGTTTGGTACAAGATGTCACTATACAACTTGGACTCGTAGTGCTCCACCTGTTTTCCGCCTCCCCAGTGTTGGGATTACAAGCCTGTTCCACCACAGCCGGACTTAGTGGCCATCTTAGCTAGCTCATGGGCAGGGCCACTGCAGCATGGATCATAGTAGTATTAGAAGCATTTGCTGAATGGTTAGTTACAAAGGTAAGGAAACTAGGCATGGTGGTGCACACCTGTACTCCTAGCATCCTGAAAGCTGAGGCAGGAACACTAATGCAAATTCAAGACCAGCCTGGGCTGCATAGTGAGCTCAAGGCCAGCCTGAACTGCATAGTGAGACTCTGTCTCATAAAACAAAACAAAGTAACCTCACAAATAAAAGTGAACAAGGGGCCGGGGAGATGGCTCAGTGGAATAAGTGCTTCCCTGGCAAGCGCAAGGGTCTGAGTTCAATGCTCAGTTCTGAAAAAAAAAAAAAAAAACCTCACAAATAAAAGTGAACAAACACAAAAGAATATAAGAAATCAACAAGAGCGCTTAGAATTTTAGCTCAAATGAGTAACAGTGACATTTAGTAAAACTGACTATTTTTGTAAAATGGACAAAATGACATTTACAGTTTTAGGAGCCATGTTAAATTTGAGGTGCCAGTTAGACATTCATGTTGAGATGTCAAGCAGGGCCAGGGAGATAGCTCAGCAGTCTAAGTGTTTGCTTGGCAAGTGCAAGGACTGGGGTTTGATCCCCAGTACTGAAAGCTACACTGGCCTCAGACCCAGGCATGCAGGGCAGGCTCCAAACTGGGGCATGGAGGCATATGTCTTTAATCCCAGCCCTGGGGAGGCTGAGACAGGAGGATCAACTAGGAGTCTGAGCTGTGTAGCAAAACCCTGTATCAAATAAATAAATTAAATAAAATTTTAAAAAAGAAATGTTAAATTTATGTGGAGGAGTTTGGAATTACAGGGAGAGGGCATCCCAACTGAGATAAACTCCAGAGTCATCCGCATGCATGTAATTGGTGTCTGAAGATAGTAGAGCAGGTCATATAGAAAGTGTAGGTGGATACTGACGGGCAGAATCCTGGGAACTTTTACATCTATATGCTGAACCTACATATAGGACAGTAAAAGAGCGTACGTGAAGTAGGAGGAGCAAAATGTGTGTTGCCAGCAAAAGGAGCAGAAAAGTGTTTGCAAGTGGAAGTGGCTGACTGTGATGAACAGTATGGAGAGGGCAAGCAAAATAAAAGCAGAGATCAAAGAAGAAACTGCCAGAGGAGCACAGTGAGGCGACTGCAGCTTCAGCAGCATGGTAGCAAAGAAAGGAGAGCCGGCAGATATGCTGAGGGAGCCTTGCGGACCGACAGGATGGATGACAAAGCATAATATCCGAAGAAAATGGGGAAGTGCTGGTTAAACATAATGAAAACCCTACCCACCTACTGTTACACTGAGCTTCTGAAAGGAGATTTCGTGTCTTACCTGTATTTCTCCCCCCCCCACGCCACGCAACCAGGGATTGAACTCAGACTCTTGCGCTTGCCAAGGAAGCGATTATTCCACTGAGCCATCTCCCCAGCCCCTTACCTGTATTTCTATTAGATTTCAGGACAGTGCCCAGGACGTGGACTGTTATAAAAAGGACAACTGGAGGAATGTACGAATTGGTAGATGGACGGATGGGCGGATGGATGGCAGGGGCAAGAGCACCTGAAGGGACTAGATCAAAGTAACCCGAACAAAGGAAAGCAGAAGGCATATATAGGGCTTTTTTTTTTTTTTTTTTTTTTTTTTTTTACCAGGGATTGAACTCAGGACTTTTTGCTTGCCAGGCAGGTGCTTATTCTGAGCTATGTTCTCTGCCCTTTAGGACCTTTTTTAAGGATCCTGTGGTTTTTTTTTTGGGATACTTAGACACACTACCATGTCAGTTGAAGATGAGAGAATGAGACAGTCGATGGCAATGGCATTGACCAACTTGCAAAGTACTGAAAGGCTGAAGAGAGGGATCTGGGATCTTCTACCTAATAACTTTGTCTCTCCTGTTTTGAATCTGAACTTACTTTTTTTTTTTTAATGTGTCTTTATGGACTCAAACGGAAGGAGGGATTTAAAACCTGACAGCTCTGCATCCACTCCCCTGGTCCATACACAGATACCTGCTAAATGACAGCCTGTACAGGATCAAAGGTGTGAGAACTCTGGGATTACCTGCTCGTTTCGGCGAGTGCTTTGTGATTTTACGAACCGCACTGTAAAGACGGTATTTTTGCGAATGCATGGGTACCGAGGCTGACTCGGCTTGTGGAACGGCTCCAGAAGCTGGAAGTGGCGCGGCCGGCAGCAGCGCCCTCTAGCCGTCGCGTCACAGGAGAACGAGGTCTCTGAGGATCTTCCCGTCTCGAGGTCGGAGGAACCGCTGACCTAGGCGGGGTGAAGAGGGGCGGAGCCAGGAGCCGGCTCCAGAGCCCACCCGTTCTCTCTGCGACGTCCCAAGCGCAGCACGCTTGTGGCGGCGTCCAGGGCTGCCTCCCACCTCGCCGAGCTCCTGGGCTCCTGGCGGCCCAATTCCACCAGCGGCCAGGCGTGGCCTCGGACGGCGGGCTGAACTGCGCCTGCCGTGTTACACGTGGATTCGCTGGAGCCGTTCGCTTGCTGGCCGGCCGGGGACGGGGCCTGTGGCGTCCAGAAGCGGGCGGAAGCGAGTACGCGTGCGTAAGGGGCTGGCCCACAGGCCAAATCTGCGGCGTCTAGGGGCGGGCAGAAGGGAGCACGCATGCGCGGGAGCCCGGGGGCGGGGCTGGCGGGCTGGGAGAGCAATTTCGGGACGGGGGTTGGCGAGGCTCATGCGGGAGGGCTTCGCGTCTGCAGCGGGGCCGGTGAGGGTGAGTGAACTGGTTAGTATCCAGACCTGACCCTTAGGGCTGAGGCCCGTGGACGACGCCCGCGTAACGCCCTCAGCGGGCAGTTCCCCGGAACCGTGGAGTTGGAACCGGAGGCAGGAGCGTCTGAGCAAGGGGCTCGGCAGTTGTGAGCAGGGCCTGACCCTGGGGGCGGAAGTCAGGGTCCGCGCCGGGGGCGTTGGAGCCCGTCTGCGCCGGCCGAGTCGATCTCCGTCCTCCTGGCTGGCTCGGCCCCTAGGGCCCGGCCGAGGGAGCAGCTGTGCCCGGTGGACCCCGCCTCTTGCCGGCCTCGGGGCTCGCGGGCCAGAGGCGTATCTGTCTCCCTCCGGGGACACCTGCAGTCCTGTCTACTCCTTCCTTGGGGTTCAGGCCACCTTCTTTGCCCCTGCTCCGGACCCGAGCCTCTTCGCATCCCTTCTTGTTGTACTCTACAGCTTGTTGAGTACTGAGAAGCAAGAACCATGATCTTCAGCCGAAATTTTACAAATTCCCCACCCTCTTCCCCGTTCTGTCACCCTTTGCGGGATTCCCGCAGCTCTTCCAAGCTCTTGCACCGGCTCGCAATGCGCGGGATTGAAGCTTGGCATTAGGCTACATGCCTAGACCTTTTAAGAAATATTTTGAGGCAGGGTTCTTGGCAAATCACAGTTATCCAGATTTGCCTCAAATTTGTGATTCTCCCTTCCAGAGTGTTGGGATGACAGGCTTGTACCCCCGCGTCGGGTTTGGGGCCCTTTGGAACCTGTCTTCTTTGTATGTTACTCAAGACTCATCCTGATCAGATGTGCTGTGTCTTCAGCTACATCGAATGCTTTAGTTGCTAGATAGGACTGAGTCCCTCCTGGGCTTAGATGTTTATTCTATGTGTCGCTTTTGTCTGGGGCTCTGTCCTTTGGCTGAAAGAGTCCTCATGCTTCATGTGGTACTTCAAGGGGAACTGGGGCTTCAGCCATACCCTACAGATGGCTGTTGACTGCCCTGTCTACCAGGCCGCAATCTGTGTGAGGAGTCTTGCTTGGGTCACACCTGTCCTAAGTACCTCATGCTGTCCAGCTGTTTACATGGTACCAGGAGGTTCATATGGCAATGCACTGTATCAGTGAAGCATGACTACCCTTTGGGCCCCCCAGTGAACCAATATATCAGGCCAATTCTCAACTGACAGCTCACATAGAGGTTTCTTTAGCCTAGGAGCTTGGTTAGTTTTTGCCTTTTGTTCCAAACTTTCTCAGTGGCAAAGGGGGAAGTACTGGTCAGTTCTTTGGCATTGGCTCTGGGTACAGCACGTTTGGGTGTTGGTAAGAGTGGCTGTTTTGAAGGTGAATTCATAACTGAGGGCCAGCAGCTGCTAGAGGAAGGCCGGCTTCAGATTTTCCTGTGCTGGTGCGACTCATGACAATGAGAGGGAAGAGCCAGGCCCACAGAAGGAGGCCCCAAGGGGAAGTTCAGATCCCCCTGGCCATAAGGAAAGACTCAGACCCACTGCCAAGATCCAGACTTGAAGGCAAACTGCCTCAGTTCAACTTAGCAGGGCTTCACAGCTCTTGAGAGAGGAAAAGATCTGCTACAATATATAGTGGTCCTCAGAGAGGGAAAGAGAAAACAGAAAAGTAGGACAGTGTTCTGGCTAGTGAGGTTGAGAAACTGCAGACTGAGGGCAGCGAGGTGGAAGCCAGAAGAATTTGCAGGTGATTTTGGAAGCTGTGCTAGAGAGAAGGAGAGGGAACTAGTGTGGGCAGAGGCTATGGGACTGGAAGAGGCTGTGGGGGCAGGGGGCGAGCTGTGAAGAGTCCAGTCTCAATGCCCACTGCTAACAGTGGTTCAGTGCCTCCCAGGGCTGAGGCTGCTCCTTGGGAGGGGTGTCGAGGGCCCTTCTTGAGGTCTGAAATCGCTCTGCAGAAACGTCTCCTGTTGGGTTTTCCGCCAGCCTGGCCTGTATTAGTCCTGAGGGTCAGCTAAGTTAGGACTGCCTGGGCTTATCTTCTAGGCTGTTTGCCCGCAGCCTTGAGCTGAGTAGCTGCGCATGTGGATGATGCAATTTGTCCTTTGGGCAGAATGGAATAGCTTGTGTCTCTTTCTCTTTCTGGATATGTGCAGTTTAATTTGTAAGGTGGTAGCCCTTGGGCTTTTTATTTTTGTTGTTTTGTTTTTCCTTTTATATGTTTACAGATTTGCCCTTTATTGTATATGAATAATTAGAGCCTACAACAGCAAACCAAAATGGGACTAACTTGTGTGATTTTTGGCTAACTTCAGTGATTTTTGGCTTTTACACTGTTTCCCTTGAAGGGGGGATAATTTAGACCCATGGTTCCTGTATTATTAATCACATGATTGCATTTTGCCATTATTACCTAAGTAGACCACACACACACACACACACACACACACACACACACCAGTTTGAAACACTAAGCGCTTGCCCATGTAGTTAGGGCGAAGGGTGCCACGGATGCCGCGTCACTCAGTGCGGCTGATGGGTGTCTCCGGTTTGGTCCTCACTTGTATTAACACTAGCCACTGATCTGTGAAGGTGGCAGTAGGCCTCTCCAAGGACCTCTCCAGTGCCAAACTGCATTCAGTGCCGAGAGTATCCTGTCCCAGCCAGCTTCCCAGGTGGTGTTCATAGCCACCTTTAGCCGTGGATGGGACCCTTCTGGAGGGAGTGTGTGACCCCAGGTGCCACCAGACCCCAGGTGAAGAGGCATCTGAAGGGATCCCCAGATGCTGCCCCCACCTCCCGATCCCTCCTGTCTCAGGACAAGTTCTGCTTAGGCCAGCAGTCACTGTTGGGAGTAACCTGAGACCTTGTTGTCTGGTGCTAGGACAGTGGCGGTAGCCTCTCTGGGATCAGAGCACTTTATTTGGTAAATTTGCAAGTGTGGCTTCTGGCTCCTGAATTAATTTCTGGATATAAGAATGGACTGGAAACTCCTATCCATATAAGTGTTGGGATAAATTATGCAAATGATTATATTAAATATGTACTTATAAAGACAAATATGTTTAGGGGCTCAGCGGTCTAAGCCTCAGCCTGGCAAGTACAAGGACCTGAGTTCGATCCCTAGTACCACATGCCATGCTGGTGCACTGTGCCACCCTAAAATCAGACCTGGTGGTGCACACCTATAATCCCAGTGCTGAGGAGACTGAGACAGGAAGATCACTGTGAGTCTGAACTGAATAGCGAGACTCTGTAACAACAAAATTTATAGTAGGCACTCCTTTCTTTTCTCTTTTCTTTTCTTTCTTTCTTTCTTTCTTTCTTTCTTTCTTTCTTTCTTTCTTTCTTTCTTTCTTTCTTTCTTCTACTGGGGATCAGCAGCTTATGCTGCTGAGCTATCTCCCTGGCCCAATATCAGCCACTTGAAAGCAGTAGAGAAATAAAATATTACTACTGCTAGTCTTGTGATGACAGATGGTCTTTGTTAATAGTTTTTATTATGTGTGAAATATACATATACACCTTTTTACTTTACAAAACTTTTTCTTTTTTGAGACAGGGTCTCACTGTGTAGTACAGGTTGGCCTTGAACTTGACATGCTCCTCCTGCTTTGGCCTCCCAAGTGCTGGGATGACAGGCATGTGGCTCGATACCTGACTAAAAGTGAATATTCTTTGTCAGCTTTTGTAGCCTGTCAGTTTACGTTGAACGTTTTATTACGTAGTGTGACACTGCACTGTGATGTTACTGCTCAGTAGTAAAGCTAAATTGTGTTTCAGCATCTTGTCCCCTCTAGGGGAAGTGTCATGGAGGGTGTTAGGGTGGATGGAATGACGTAGTCCAAAGAGCCTTTGAGGCTGGGTGAGGAGCTTGTGACACCTCTCTCAGCGCCAGGCAAGGGGCCACAGGGAGGGTCTGGTAACTTGTGCTTTCTCTTTACTGCTGTGGGTGGAATTAGTGGTCCTTGTTGTCCAGCAGAATCAACTTTGCCTTTTGGGAAATGAGTGTCATGCCAGTGCTTTTCCTCGCTCTCCAGCTGTCCTTGCCCTCCTTTCTGGGGTCAGTTGCCAACCCCCAGGAGGGGCCAAGACTCCAGCTGAGCCACAGTTACCAATGGCCTACCAGGGCCGTGTTGGGGAACGTCCTCGCCCTGCCCTCCAACTGGCCCTGCGGCTGATCTCACCTCCAGCCATGAATTGTTCATTGTTCCCCATTGATCCTCGGGTGACGTCAGCATCCTGGGCCTGGTGTGCAAAGCCCCGTCCTGAACAGCCTTTGGCCTTTGCACCCAGACACTGTGGCCTGCAGCCCGCACTTGCAGAGTCAAAGCTGCTGGTACCTTCTTCTGCACCTGTCCCTGCCCCTCCTCACTATCTTTGTTCCTTCCATGCCCACGGGGCTGTCCAGCCCGGTAGGAGTGTTACCTGTCAGCATGTTCAGTCATCCTTGCACATGTCTTCTCCTGAACGCCCAGGACTTGTTTTCTCTGGTACACTTCATTCCCTACTTTTTCTTTCCCTTCTCCTTCCCCTTCTTTTCTTGACTATGAAATTTATTTATTTTTTATTTTTTTACCTGGGATTGAGCTCAGGATGTTGTGCTTGGCAGGCAAGTCATTTATGCCAGCTTTCTCCCTCTCTCTCTTTTCTTTTTCTTGTCTATGAATTGAATCTAGGGCCTTTACCCTGAGCTACATTGCCAACCCTTTTGTAATTATTTTTGAGACAGGGTTTCTTTAAGTTACTAAGTAACATCCCAGGATGGGCTCAAACTTGTGATCCTCCTGCCTCAGCCTTCCAGAGTGCTGGGATTACAAGTGGGTACCTCTTTGCTTTTTTCAGTGCTCCCAGGAGGGTGTGTTGCTCACTGTGGACTGTAAGGGGGCGCAGGATGCATCTTTGAGTCCCTTGCAGCCCTCCGGAGCTGCTTGGCTCTCGGAGGGTACCCAGGAAGCATTCCACCTCACCTCCTGCCCATTCAGTGACTTCACTGAGGGGGGCAGAGTGTGCTGTGCTCCCAGCCCCACTGCCTCACTGTGTTCCCAGAAGCATGCCGGGTCAGACCTTGAAGGAAGGCTCTGGGGCTGTGCTTTCATCTTCCGTGTTTTCTGCTTCCTAGGTACTGGTGACCATGAGATCCGTGTGGCTGCTCAGAACCCCCTTCCTGTACAGCCTGCTCTGGGCCTTCGGTGCTTCATGTGCCAGAGCCCATGAGCCTGGGGCCAACGCCGCCCACCCTGGCAGCGCGGGCCTGGACAAGCACACAGTACATGACCCTGAGTACGTATTCTGCCCGGCAGAGGTCTCCCTGTCATCTGCAGCCAGCTGCAGGAGGGCCCTTGGGCCTTTTCCTCTACTTTATTTAGAGCACCTGGGCTGGGGACATAGCTTGCGGTCTATGCACCTGCCTGGCAAGCATAAGGACCCGGGTTCAATTCCCAGTCCTTCATGCTGTACCAGCCCCCAGAACCCCAGCTGCACTGTGCTGACCCCAAAACTGGGTGTGGTGGCACAAGCCTGTAATCCCAGCACTGGGGAGGCTGAGACAGGAGGATCACTAAGAGTCCAAACTGCGTAGCGAGACTCTGTATCAAATAAATAAATAAAGAGCACCCTCTAGGATGTGTATTTCTGAGAGCCACCCCCGTTTGGTGTTCTTTTCTTATTCTTGTGTCACATTGGGGCCCAGATGGGATAAAATATCAGAGTTCAGTCTTTTGACTTCAGACTTCTTCCATAGAGAGACATGCACAGCTGGACTTGTGTGTGTGTGTGTGTGTGCATGGACACTTGAGTGCTGAGCTACCCATCCAGCCCCTTACTTTTTTATGTTTTAAGTACTGGGTCTCCCTAAATTGCTCTGTCGGGCCTCCAGCTCAGGATCCTCCTCCTCAGTCTCCTAAGTAGCAAAGGCAGGTAAGGGGAAGCTTCAGATCCTGAACTTTTCAGTGTCCTCACACTTTGGCATGGTCTGTCTTGTTTCTAGGCATATCATGGAGCATCTGGAAGGTGTCATTAACAAACCAGAGGCCACAATGTCCCCACAAGAATTGCAGCTTCATTATTTCAAAATGCATGACTACGATGGCAATAACTTGCTTGACGGCCTGGAGCTCTCCACTGCCATCACTCATGTGCATAAAGAGGTCAGGTGGCGGCTGGGGTGGGCGTCCCGGTGCTGTGGTCTGTGCCGTCCTTGGGCTCCTTCCTGCTCTGCCTGCTGCTCTGCTCTGCGGACTCCCGACACTACCTTTCCTGAGGGGTGTCCTGCAGAGCAGAGGCCTGGGCTGCCGGTTGTATTTTGAGCTGGTGTGTTTGTCTTCTGCTGCATAGCCAGGCAGAAGAGTACCGCCTGGGAGCAGGGCCAGGGGAGGAAGTGATTGCAGCCGGGGAGATGGCCAATCAGGGCCCAGAGCCCGAGGTCTTGGGGTCGCCAAGGGTTGGTGTCATACAGTACAGGTTAGGAGCTGGTTGTCCTTGGGCTACAGCCTCCCAGTGAGGGACTGAAGTCAAGATCTCTCTCCTTAGAGCCCTGTGACTGCATGCGAGCCGGAAGCGTGGGGTGGGGTTTTCTCAGAAGGAAGGGAGTGCTGGTAGCTCACGAAGGAGAGGCCATGGCCTGGGGAGGTGCTGTGCAGAGCAGCTGCTGCTGGTCGGACAGACAGACAGACAGGAGACAGCAGCGCTGGGAGGAAGGGGAGCTGGGACTATGATCTGTGGCAGCCAAGGATAGTGGTGGAAAGGGTGGCTGCGGGAGATGTAGCAAAGGAGAACTCAGCCATTAATGCCCTTGCTTCTTTTCTTGTTTGTATTCAGGGACTTCACCCTGAGTTACATTCTCAGCTTTTCTATTAACATTTAAAAAAAAAAAATTAAAATAGTATCTTTTCTGAGTTGGCTGGGCTCAGACTGCCATATGGGTGTGTGGATTCCTAGATGGAGCTGTATACTACATCGCAAGAGCTTCTGGACACTGGATCTTAGCTGAGCACTGCCTCCTACACACTTGCAGCTCCTCATTGTCAGGTTTCTGTTGCAGGAAGGAAGTGAGCAGGCGCCATTCATGAGCGAAGAGGAGCTGATTAGCATAATTGATGGTGTTTTGCAAGACGATGACAAGAATAATGATGGATACATTGATTATGCTGAATTTGCAAAGTCACTGCAGTAGAGCTGATGTGGCTGCCCAGTGTCACCCTGCCCTGCGCTGTGACGGAAAGATTTTGGTAACCCAAA
>PVKA01017454.1:0-45700 GCA_004027165.1 Ctenomys sociabilis | reverse complement strand
CAATCTGCCAAGTTTGATTTGTGTGTGTGTGTGTGTGTGTGTGTGTGTGTGTGTGTGTGCGCAGAACTGGGGACTGAACTCAAGTCCTCGTGCTTGCCAGGGAAGCACTTATTCTGCTGAGCCATCTCCCTGGCCCCTCTAAGCTTGCTTCTTGACCTGAGATCTGCCTCACTGTTAACGAGGTATACAAGTTCATGGGCTGTCATATAAAATACAGCCCCTGTTCCCAGTACCAAAGAAAAAAAATACAGCACCTTGTTGTAGATACAAAAAAAAAAAAAAAAAAAAATACAGCATGCTGGCATGCTAATTTTTTTTAAAAGGGACTTAGAGGATCTTTAAGAGCTGGGATTGTTTGTAGAGTCTCCCTTTGTCTGCATACAGGTTAGGCCAAGGAAGGAAGCAATTGTCTCCCTGTAGTACCTTCCCTGGGTTTCCATTGACCTAACACATTGCAGAAAGAGGGGCTGAGGTCTGTCAACACACCTTGAAAGACCTATCACACACCATTGTTTTCTACTTGATCCCAATACCCTTAAAAGAAACATTCACAAACCATTGTTCATTCTGTGGGCCAAACACATTTCTCAGGCCACCATGCCATCTCAAGTCCATTTCCTTAAAAATCATCACCACCCTTGAAAATTGTCTATGTCCCATATTCCTCTATGGAAATCAGGTGTTTAAAAGATTCTAAGTCAGCCTTGCTGCCTGGTTGATGAGAGGACCCTAGAACAATAATAAGGACCTTTATTTATACCTTTACAGGGTTGCATGACCCAACGTTGCCTAGCGACTAATAGCCTACAGTGTCAGGCAGGATGTTTTTTCTCAAGACTGAGGTAACTTGACTGCTTTAAGCAGTGAAGCCTCCTCCTACCCTCACACATAGGATCAATTTCCAGCTCCAGGGGATCCCAGCAGTCCTCAAGTATGCAATAAATCTGCATTCCCCCCATTTATTACTATTTTTATTTAATCTTTATCAGTTTATTCTTGATAGGTTCTCGGTGCAGCAGAGAAACAGGCAGAAGGAAGAAGGAAAAGGGGATTTGTTTTCTTTGAGAACGGGGAATTTTGTGTCCCTCCATTGGAACAAAGGGAGGCCGAGGCTTTCATGGTGTTTTGTCATGGACGGAGTTTGAAAGAGATGCTTAGCCAGGCGTGGTGGCATATGCCTGTAATCCCAGCACTTGGGAGGCTGAGGCAGGAGGATTGTTGTGAGTTCGAGACCAGCCTGAGCTACAAAGTTAGCTTAAGGCCAGCCTGAACTGCATAGTGATACCCTGTCTCAAAAAGACAAAAAAAAAAAAAAAAAAAAAAAAAAAAAAAAAAAAAAAAAAAAAAAAAGAAAGAAAGAAAGAAAAAGAAAGAAAGAAAGAGATGTTTAGATATACCTGAGGAGCAGATTGGGGGGTCTTCTCTGAGGCAGCAAGAAGGGTGGAAGTAAATTATGTCCTGGTCTAAGCTGGAGAAGGGGGAGGTTGGTCTTGGGAAGACGGGCTTTTGTTTTAAGGGCATATTAGATGACCACCATAATGATTTTAGCAATTCATACTAGGGCCAGAATCTATCACTTTTGCCCCTATATTAGTGCTTATAGATATAATCTCCCCCCTTTAGCACTGTTTCTGTGGTTCTGGGGATTGAGCTCAGGCCCTTGTGCTTGCCAGGCAGGCGCTTAAGCTGCTGAGCTATTTCCCCCACCCTGTTTTTCTATGTTTCATAAATTCTGCAGTGCTGTGTTTTCATTTCCTTATTTAAGTTTTTTTTTTTTTCTTGTGAATTTTTCTTGAATGCATTAGTTGCTTAAGAATGTATGGTTTGGGGGAGGTGGCTCGGTAGAATAAGTACTTGCCTGGCAAACTCAAGGGCCTGAGTTCAATCCCCGGTTCTAGAAAAAAATTAAAGTGTACGGTTCAATTACGACAAATGGGTAAATTTTTTTTTTTAAATTTGTTTCTGATTTCTAATATCATCCCACTGTGGTTGGGGGATGAAAAAATATGTATTTGTAGCAGACATATTGGTATGTGCTATCTTTTTAAATACATTGAGATTTAATCTGGGCTCGGCCCTGGTGGGAGTAACCTAGACATGGGCTGGACAAGCGTGGGCCACTAACTTTTCCCCTGGGGCTACCAGGTGAAAGTCCTTTGTGTTCCTTTTTCCCCAGGAGAGGAGGAACAGCCGGATTCCTCCCTGTGGGAGCTGGTGACAGGACCGGAAGCGCCACACCTCTGGCTGGCCATGGCCTCTGGCTGTCTGGGCAGCTAAAGTGGGCTTCTGCCCATACCACCTGTTTGCACCTGAGACATGCCCCGTTCTCGTTTGAAAACTGGAAATGACTGCCCCACCCCCACGAAACCCAAAGGCAGTAGGAGGCTGGGGCTGATTTGGGACCCTCCAGAGTTGGAGGGGGAAGAGGCGGCGCCCTCGGCATTGCCTGGACAGGCCACCAGAGGGCGCTCGCCGCCACCATCTCCCTTCTCCCCCTTTTTCTCATCCCCTGCTCCCACCTTCCTCTCCCCTCCTAATCCGGGACCCTAGTGGACCCGAAAGCCTCGGGCCTTAAATACTCTGCTCCCACAACTGCCAAGCCCAAGCCCAGCCTGATCCAGTGGCTGTCTCCAGGATGGCGGAAGTCTCCAGAAGACCCCCACTTGGGGGTAGGGGAACCTAACCTTGCTCACTTCTGCGTAGGCCAGGGTGGTTAGGGCCTTATTTCTGGGGCCCAGATCCGATCCTCCCATCCTCCTTCCTTTGGGGCTGAGGAGAGACTCCAGTCATCTGACCCTCCCGGAGTCTCAGTTTGTGAGCTGACCCGCAGATGAACCTAATGAAATGCAATGTTTCTCCGTTTAATCTGTCTCCTTCTAATCTGTCATTTTAATTTGTAAACCTAGAGGCAGTTAGCAAGGGGGAGGGAAGCCAGTCCTACAGGACTCTCTGGTCTTCCAGGCCCAAAGTGCAGTGGTGGCCTGGTTGTCCAGAATCCCCACCTTGTCTGCCCCTGCCTGCCTCAGCCTCCCAGAGAATCAGCCGGGGTGTAAGGTGTGGCTTCACTTTAACCCATGAAGTTGACCTTGCCTTGGTCCAGGTAAACAGTGTGATCGAAAAATAAAGTGAATCGTTGCTTTTCAAATGCATTACAGTAAAAGACCCATGGCCGTCAATCCCCTCAGAGCCCTCTCCTCGCGTGCAGTCCCTTTATCCTACTGGTTTGGGCACTGGCCAAAGCACTTCTGGAAGTCCTGTGTGGGCTGCCTCGTGGTCAGTGAGGCAGAGGCAGAAGTCACACAGGCCGATCTGGTGAGTCAGGCGGAGGAGGACTGTGGTACTCTACAAGCCCACTTTCCTGCAGACTGGCACTCAGCAGTGCCAGCCACACTGCTTCTGTATATGTCTTGCAGAAGCATTTACAAAAGAGGACTCCCAAACTGCTCTGGCAAGGGGCAGAGCGCCGGGATCTGTGCCTTTGAAGCTAAAGGGCAGAAATATATCTTTTGCTATAATTGCTTTTTTTTTTTTTTCTGAGAGTCTCGTTATGTGGTGGTCTTTTTTTTTTATGTGGTGGTCTTGACCTCACTGTGTTGCCCAGGCTGGCCTTGTACTTGCAGTGATCCTTCTACCTCAGCCTCCCCAGTGCCCCCACGCCCAGCTAGTTTTTTAAAAATGTAAACATTCATTATGCATCTTGATCACACTGTACACTTTCTCCTTGGGACTCATGCAAGGCTGGGGTGGCTTGGGGACTCCTACAGCACCCCTCGCCCAGCTTTGAGGCTCTCAGGGTTCATCCAGAGCCATTTCCACAGCAGATCATAGCCCTTCCAGGTAAGCCCAGTGGCAGCACTACCTCCCTTCACAGGGCAGCAGTCAGGGCCTCTTGGCCCCCACCCACTTCCACCTGAGGCAGGGCCATGGACCTCTGCCTCTTCTTTCACCCCCTGCAGGGGCCAGCAGGCCCGCACATGGTTCCTCTTAAGCAGTGAGCACCAAAGGCCTGCGGTGATGGACTAGGCCAGGGCCCTATTTGGCCTTGGAGTGCAGGAGTCCTGGGGCGTCTTTCCTGGGTGTTCAGCATGGCACAGGGTCCACCGCTTTCTTAGGTGGTTTTTGTTTCCCAGAGGCTTTCGACAGCAGCCGCTGCCTCTGTCTCACTGAGCCCTGTGGTCACTGTCTCACCTGTCCACACAGCCTGCATCCTCTCACCGAACCCCTTGCCCACTCCCTTGCCCACCTACCCCCATCTGGTAAGTACTAGACAATCAGGTACCAGTCCTGGCTCTGGGCACAGCCAACAGAGCAGTTCTGTGTGGGTGTCCGGGGCCCTGGCAGTGATGGTTCTGGCTTCTCGAATCTCAGATCTCCTTGCGCCTCAGTTTTCTCATTTGTAAGACGGGACCCATGCACCTTCCTTCAGGGCAGGCATGCCGATATACTTCAGCATCTGTGCGTCCCAGAGCTTTAGCTAGTGCTCATGGGCGCTGTGTCCCACCTGTGGGGTACTCTTGGGCTGTCTTTCCTTGCAACCTCACCTCAGCCTGGGCCGCCCCTGGGACAGGCCGGGGCTCATCCCTCTCCCAGCCGGGCTCTGAAGTAGAACTGTGGTGGGAGTCAGATCAGAAGCCAGTGCTCCATGCAGGCGCTGTGACCCGGGCCAGTGAAGTCCTTGTGGCTTGAGAGCTGTTGTGACCTGTCCAGATGGGTCTGCCAGCTTCGTCATTGTCATGGCTGAGGTGGTGGCAGTGTGAGAGCCAGGGGAAGGCGGCCGACACTGCTTGGGTCTCCCTGTGCTCTCAGCCGCCTCCTGACTGTGCCCCTGTCCTGGGTAGTGGTACACTCGAGGAGTGGCAGTCAGGGCGCCCAAGCCCCAGTCCTGTCTGTTGTTGTCTGATTTTCTGTGTAGATCCGGTTTGGTGGAGATGAGGTACAGTGGTGTGTGTGTGTGTGTGTGTGTGTGTGTGTGTATGTGTGCTGGGGTCCAGAGGCCAGCTCAGCAGTGTGCTGCCCGAGCAATCTCAGCCACTTGCAGATACCTATATGCCCTAGGCTGGGCCTCGCCTCTTGTCACCCTGCTGCTGGCCACGTGGTTATGATTAGTTTGGTTCTCAGCAGCTCTGAGCCCCATACCGAGGTATGTATGTATGTACTGGGATTGAACTCTCAACCTCCACGCTAACTACTCCCCCCTTGATCCCTTTTTTATATATTGAGACAAGGTCTCCTTAAGTCACTGCCTGGAGGGATCTTTTGGTCTCTTGCAGCAAGAAGATAAAGACAAAAGATAATAGCTGAGGTCAGGTGGTGGACCAAGCCTGATAGGCAAAGGACCCCTGAACAAAGTGTAACGGTGTTTTATTGATTGATTGATTGATTGCAGAACTGGGAATTGAACTCAGTTCCTTGTGCTTGCCAGGCAAGTGCTTATTCTACTGAGCTATCTCCCCAGCCCCAAAAGTGTTTGTTTATACCTTTGTAAAGTTTCAGGATACAAGGTTGCCTAGCGACTAATAGCCCACAGTGTTCAGGCCAGAGGATCAATTTCCAGCTTCAATGGCTCCCAACAGTTGCCCAGGCTGGGCTGAACCTCTGATCCTCCTGCCTCAGCCTCACAGAGTGATGAAATTATAGGTATGTTCCACTATGCCTGCCTTCCTTTCTTCCTTCCTTTTCTTTCCTTCTTCCTTCCTTTTATTTCTTTTTCTTCTATATTTAGGACAGGGTCTACAGGGTATTCAGGGTCTTACTACATAGATCGGACTCGCAGTGATTCTCCTGTCTTCAGCCTCCCAAGTGCTGGGATTACAGGCATGCGCCACCATGCCCAGTCTCAGTCAGCTTCTCGGTGTGCCCCAGAGGCAGGGCCAGCACTGCAGGAAGAGGATCCAGCCCACATGTGCACTGCGCTCTGCCTAAGCAGGCACGTTAGTCCACTGAGCTATCAGGCCCGGCCCTCTTCCTTTGTCTCTTATAGGTGCTGCAGGTGGAGCCCAGGGCCTCACACATGCTAGGCAAGTGCCCCTTCCCCAAGCTACAGCCCCAATGCTTTTCATCTTTTATTTTGAGACAGGGTTTCATTACATTGTGGGAGCTTCAAGATTCTCCTGCCTCTGCCTCTCAAGTAGCAGGAATTACAGTTTCTGTGAGGTTTTAGAAAAGCTTTTGTATCCTAGCACTGAATAAGTGAAATAAACGAACCCTGGCCCCTAGTCAGACCCACCGTCGGCGCGGGGGGGCCGTGGTGGTGTATGCTGTGTTGTGCCTGAGCCTCCCCAGGCGGATGTCCGGGGCCCTTGCATCGTGGCCTTCTGACATGGTGGTAGCTGCTTTCCTGGGGATGGGGGTCCCTGCCATGGGCAGTGCCTGGTGCTGCCAGAGGGTGGCGCTGGCTGCTGCTGCTGGGCCTCTCTGTCCTGCTCACCGGCCTTGGCCCGGGTTTCTGTCCCAGGGCGGACCACCCTCTCCGGAGTGGGTTTTTGGCACAGAGTGGGTGCTTCATAAACACCTACCCACAAGCGGCCCACTGCCAGGAGTGTCGGGCTGCTCTGCTTTGCCCCCAGGGGCAGCATTCCCGACCGACCTGTGCGCTCACCACACGGCCCCTGGCGTCTCCCAGTGCGTAGCCCAGGAGGCCCTGGGTCTGTGCTGACCTGTGGCCGGAATTCCCCTGAGGCGGTGGCCTCTGCAGCGCGCTAGGGCTGTCCCTGGGCAGGGGCTTAGGAGGCCTTGCCCCACCCTGAAGTCCGTAAGAAGTGACCTCTGAGGAGGTCAGATGCTGTCTATGCAGCAGCCCCCGCCCCCTGGGAGCCTTCCTCCTGGATGGTGGCTTCAAGGTCAGTGCCAGGATCCAGCCACAGAGACAGTGGTTTTGCACAGTCTGCATGTGTAGTGTGGCGTCAGTGTGGGATGGGGTCCCTGCTGGGACCTTTGGTTGTCACCTGTTTGCCCCGAGTTTGTTTCCTTATCAGCAAAAGTGGTGTGTGATGGTGCAGCTCACAAAACAGAATGTACCACTGACTTGATTGCTTTAAAATAATTCATTTTAGGGGCTGGGGAGATGGCTCAGTGGAATAAGTGCTTCCCTGGCAAGAGCAGGGGCCTGAGTTCAATCCCTGGTTCTGGAAAATAAAAAAAGATTAATTTTAATAGCTCGGCAGATTAAAGCACCTGCAAGCAGGTGCAGGGGTCAGGGGTTCAATCTCCAGGACTGCCTGCTGGCCCCACTCCACCAGACCCACCCCAGGCACACTGAGATGGCAATTGAGACTGGGCATGGTGGCATGCACCTGTAATCCTAGCTCTTGGGAGGCTGTAAACAGAAGGATCACTATGAGTCTGATCTAGTAGTGAGACCCTGAACATCCTGTAGACCCTTCCCTAAAATACACACACACACACACACAAAGATTCATTTTGTAAAAAGTCTAGGAGGCCAAGGAGATAGCTCAGTAGAATAAGCACTTGCCTGGCAAGTGCAAGGACCTGAGTTCAATACCTGGTTCTGCCACCAAAAAAAAAAAAAAAAAAAAGTCTAATCTGCTTTTTTCTTATTATTTTTAATCTTTTAATGTTTGGTGCAGGGTCTTTCTATACAGCTTGGACTCATAGTGATCCTCCTGTTTCAGCCTCCCCAGCACTGGGATTACAGGTGTGCACCACCACGCCTGGTTGCAGTGGCCAGCTCAGCATGCCCAGAGGTGGGGCTGGTGTGGCATGTGGTGCCAGGGATGGAACTACATTCCTGTGCTTGCCTAAGTAGGCGCTTAGTCCACTGAGCTATCTCGCTGGCCCTCCCCATTCTTTTTTAAAATCCCCTCTTCCTTCCTTCCCTTCCCCTCCTTCCTCCCTTGCTCTTCTATCTACTTGAACATGCTCTACATGTCTTTCATTTTGCTTTTTATTTACTTTATTTCTCATGCAAGAGAAAGGAGATACTGATATTTAAACTTGTGTGTCTTATTTCATTTAATATTATGGTCTCAAGATACATCCATTACCTGAAAATGTCTCAAGTTTATCTTATTTATGGCAGAATGGTATTCCATTGCATATCCCCCTGTATCACTGTGGTATGATGTTTTAAGCATTTTGGGAATATACCAAGAAAGGAAAAAGCTGGGTCAGACTAGTTTTAGTTTTTCAAGGAACCTCCACACTGATTTCCATAGTGGCTGTACCAGTCTACTCTCCCCCAGCAGTGAAGAACCCTCCCTCCCAGCATTTATTGTTAGTTGACTTCTGGATAACAGCTATTCTTTCTGGAGTGAGATGGAAACTCAGTCTTGTTCCAATTTGCATCGCTCGAATGACCCACAGTGTCCACATTTTTTTCAAATTTGCTGTTTGCACTTCTTCGTCTAAGAAGTGTCTGTTCCTTTCAGACGCCCATTTTTGGGTTGGGTCTAAATGATTCATCTTGTTACATAAATTTCCTACCACCAAAAAAGACCAAGAGCAGTAATCCTCATTGCTAGTGGCCTCCACAGGTGGTGGGAGGTGCTCAGAGGGCAGAGCACTGAGAGAGGTGGCTTCATCCCGTGGCTGAATTGGCTGCCTTGCTGGGCTGCACTTGGGGTAGAAACAGGAGCGGGGAAGTGCCTAGATTGGGCCATCCCTAACCAGGGGCAGACGGGCCGAGGGCCAGGTGCGGGGCTAGGTTCCGGGACTAGGTTCCGGGGCTGTCCCTTCCTTCCTAGTTCTCTCTCATTCCTTTCTTTGAGGTTTGGAGGGGACTGGCTCCCTGGGGCTTTTTTATTTATTATCTTGGGGAGTGAGGGCCTTCTCACACAATTGCCCAAGGTACCCTTGAGCTCCCAGTCTTCCTGCTTTAGCCTCCCAGGGCCCAGGACTAGTGTATGCCACAGCGCTGGCTGTGGGCTGTTTCTGAACCTACCCAGCCTGCCTTACGTGCCTTGGTCCCTGCTCAGGGGACCAAGGCACGTAAAAAAGCCTCCTTCTTGAGCCTGTCATTCAATCAAGTAAATACTTGCTCTGTTTTGTTCAACACTTTATTTCCAGTTCCTGGTGCAGGGCACAGGGTACGGAATGGACACAGGTGTGAGTCCTCCTCATTTACATCGTGGGCACCAGGGACTGTTGCACTGAGTGCCATCATTATTCCCACTTAACAGATGAGGAAGCTGGGACTCTGGGATGCGCAGTGGGCAGCAGAGAGCTGGAGAGATGGGCTCTGAGCCGGACCCACCCTACCCTAGCTGTCTCTGGTTCCCAAAGCTCCAGGCCTGCGGGCAGTGTGGGCCTGGAGCAGCTCTCTGCCCCCTGCTTCCCCACCCCCACCCACCCACCCCCTGCAGGCTTTTCTCAGGCTCCAAGCCTTGCAGCAAACTCCTTTCCTGAGAACTTGTGTCATAAAGAAGGCGAGGCCCTGACCCAGCCTGCCTCTCCACCCACGAGAGCCCTGGCTATAAATATGGGGGTCACGCCTCGCTCTTGCTGACCTATTCAGCACCTTTCATCTGAGGCGCTCCCTGCCGCAGCGAGGCTAATTAGCTGCTCCCTGGCTGCAGTCTCAGGGCACCAGGCAGGGGCTGGCGCTCTGGATGGAACCGGGTGAGCGATCCCCCGGGTCGCCCGCCCCTGCAACACTCTGGCTGCCACAGGACCTCCTCACAGCTTATCTTATCTGCTCTGGCTAATAATGAAGGCCACCATTTACTGAGTGCTTACTATGTGCCAAGGGCTTTCCACCTATTAAACTTACCCACAACAGCAGAAGCACCAGAGCTATTGTGAAATAACAAGGATCTCATGATAGAGCCCTCCTCCTTCTTGGCCATAGGCCAGTGCTCCTGCACATGACCTCATGAGGAGCCCTTAGTGCTTGGCATGGAGGAAACACCAGATAAGTGGCAGCTATTACTATTAACCTTCAGAATGATCCAAAGAAACAGGTACTGTGTTATTCCCATTTCCCAGATGAGAAAACTGAGGTTCAAGGGCTAAGTCACTTTAAGGAGATCACACAATTAGGAACAACCTTGGACTGGTTGCACATTTATACCAAAAATCTTACAATATATTGGGGTATGCTGATACCCCAGGATGCCAGTGGGCTGGGCTTGGAGATTGTCTAATATGACTCATTGTCACCCATTTTTCTGACAGGGAAACTGGGAGGGAAGGCACAGGACTCACAGCCAGGAGGTGGGCAGCAATACCAAGTCACCAGCATCCACACAACAGAATTCTTGGCTGCTGTGTGCCAGTCTGGCCAACTGTAGCAAGCTGCCCTGGAGTGATCAGGGTAGCATGGGCCAATCAGTGGAGAAGGTGGGCTGGGGTATTCCAGTTCCTGTCTCCCAAGGTCATGCTACATGACCCAGGGTGGAGTCACAGCTGGATCCCAAGGCACTGTCCAGTGCACCCCTGGGCAGCTGTTTCCATTGTGTGTGACTTCCTTTGTCTGAAAAGAAGGGGCCCAAACTGAGCCAATCTGAGCCAGGGCCAAGAGGCGGGGGCTGGGATTCTCGAAGTGGGCAGCATTCTTGGGCTTCAAGAGGTGTCCTCTGAGGGTGGCCCTGGTGAAGGGGCCTTGGGACCCAGCCCCTTGCCACAGTCCACCCTTGGCTCTGTGTCCGGCACAAGGCCTGCTTCTTTCTGCCTGCTCTTCCTGGGCCCCATGTCCACTCCATCTCATCCTTCCCGGGACCTGTCGTCTTTCTTTATGGTCTCAACGTAAGAATGTCTCTGTGGCCATCCCTGACAGCCTCCTCAGGCCCAATGTAAATTACAGATTTTTTTTGGTACCAGGACTCAAACTCAGGGCCTCGTGCTTGGTATGGCACCATGCCACTGAACTACATCCCCATCCTCTAAGTACCTGTAATACCATAACCTCCCGACATCACCTCCCGCACACTGCAGAGTACTGCGTCCTGGGATCTCCATGCAAGAGACGTCCTGCAGGCATATTGCTAGCCTGAGGAAAGATCCACATTCAAAATTCAGGCGTGGTTCTTTCTTTCTTTCTTTCTTTCTTTCTTTCTTTCTTTCTTTCTTTCTTTCTTTCTTTCTTTCTTTTTTTTTTTTTTTTTAGCAGAACCAGGGATTGAACTCAGGCCCTTGCGCTTGCCAGGGAAGTGCTTATTCCACTGAGCCATCTCCCTGGACCTTAGGCGTGGTTTCTGCTGGGTACTGGTTTTCCACCATCTGAAAGCTGGAAACCCACATCAGAGACCTCTGTAATTCTCCATCAACTATGTTCTTAGGGCACCTGTTCTGCTCTGTCACAGAGTTTGGAAACCTCTGCAGAGAGACTCATTACTTTCGGTTTGGTTCAGGTTTGGTACTGGGAATTGAACTCCTGACCTCACGCTTGCAGGGCAGGTGCCGTGCTACTGAGCCACATCCCCAGCAGGACTCATATCTATTTAAAAGGGTACTGGAACAAGTCTGTCTCCCCTGCCTGGCTAGGTCCCATGAGGGCGGCCACGGTGTACTTTCTGTGGTTTTCCACATTGAATAAGTGGATGACCGGAGGAAGTATCAAGCCAGTGGTCTCCAAGTCTGGCTCCGGGGCCAGCAGGCCAACAGCACCCTCACCCGTGACCTGTTAGGAATGGAAATCCTCCGGCTTGGGCGGGACACCTGACGGTCTGGCTTTGCACACACTGCAGTCGGCTCGCGTGCACCCTCGCGGGGAGCTGCACAGCCGGAAGAAGCCCGGATGAAGCGAGGGCCGGGGTCCGAACCCCGGCCCGGCCTGCCGTCCCGCAGCGCGGCCACTGGAGGGCAGTGTGGCCTCGTCCCTCGCGCCTCCTCCTGGGCTCCGCGGCTCTTCGGCGGGAAGGGCCCCGGGAGACCCGCGCGCGGCCTCAGCCAGAAGCGAGGCCTGAGCCGGCCGGCGGCAACGCCCTCCTCGCGCCACCCGGCCGCGGGCCCCGGGTCCGAAGGCTCGGCGGGCTCCGGGGAGCTCAGGACGCGGGTGGAGGCGCAGCAGGCCGCCCGGGCTCGGGGCCAACGAGGGCGGCGGAGCCTGACTGCGTCCCCGAGGCCCCGGGCAGCCCGCGTGACGCGCGGCCGCACGCGGGCGGCCATGATGGCGCCCTGGCCGGGGCCGGGGCCGGGGCCGGGGCCGGGGCCTGAACCGCCGCGGAGCGCGGAGGGATTTCTACGAACTGACGGGCATTTCGGGCCCCGCTGTGGGCAGTGCCGTTGTCTGTGCCCTGGTCTGGCTTAACGTGCACGCCGATGGCGCCCGCCGCTTGGCGGTTGGCCGGGTTCTAGAATATTCTTTCATGTTGACATTCTCTCTTATCCTTCAAGATCACGCCTGATGAGATCAGAGCTCCGTCGGGAAGTCACCCCCAGCTCCCCGCTTCTGTCTCCAGCAGAGTCATCTTTGCTTCCCTCCACAGCCCGCCTGTGGGATCCCGTCCGGGCAGGACCCATGTGTCCTGGCCTCCATGACCTCTGCCCAGCGACCCGCACTCAGGAGAACCACAAAATTATTGAATGGGTTTTAACCTGGATTTGGGTGTAGGAAACACAGTTTTGGGTGTTCAAATGTTTTGAACGTTGGGCAGTGGAACATGTAATGGTGTTTTCTTAAGCTCTGTAATGGAATCCTTTTGTGTGTTTAATTGCTCTTAAGTTATTTTGAGTGGAAATGTCAGGGTGCCATTGGAAATCAAATCGTAGGTCTGAGCCCAACCAAGACTTAACCACGGAGGCCCACGTTTGGGGTTTCCTGTGGGACCTGGCTTGGGTCTTCCTCTGTGTAAGGGGCCTTTGCTGGGCTTGAGGTCTAGCTGGGGATCCTATGAGGAGACAGAAAAGAAAGGTGTTTAGCACCTTTGAGAAAGTAAGGGCCAAAGCAGGGGCACTTTCTTTTTCCTTTTAAAAGACTAAGCAAAAGCCGGTCCAGGGAAGGACTCCCAAAAACTCCTTTCATGCCTCCCCCACAGAGGATCTGCTGAATGCTCATTACGGGGAAAACAAAGAGGTGCTTTTGTTTATTTATTTAAGAGGAAAAATAAATGAGCTGTGACAAAACAATTTGAAACCAGGCCCCTCTGAGACCTGGGCTTTCACTTCCTTGATGGGAAGTAAAACAGAGAATCGAATCCCCCTCTAAATAAAAGTGAAGTTAATAATCAGACAGCTCGAGCCCAGGCCACATCCTGTGTCAGCTCCCCCCCCCTCTCGGCTCGATGTTTATAGCTGCAGAGCCCAGAGCCAACTTAACCCTCTCCTCCCTGTGCACAGAGCCCTGTCCCGCTGTGGGGTTGCTCTTAAGAGCAAAGGCTGGCATGGGAAGGGCTTCACCCTGTCCCCCACCGGCCGCCACTAGCAAGACCTGCTGAATTTACGGGATGGCCTCTGCTTGTCCTGAAACAAAACAAAACAAAAAAAAACAGCCGTCCCCCGTTCTGTGCCCCTCTCCAGGTCAAAACCAGGTAAACCCATTCCAGACAGCACACACCCTCTGTGGCCTGCTGGTCTTCAGCAATGACATTCTGATGCGTACAGACGCAGATCTGCGGGGCTCCAGGCCTATGTGGAGAGCGGCATTCAGGTTTCCTTGGGTTGCTTTCCGTAAAAACTTTCCACTCGCTTCAGCTGCCTTCCCTCGGTGCAGCCCGTTGGTTTCTAGCACCCCCTGGGGTTAGTGGCAATGCATCCACGGGGCTGAGGAGGAGCTTGTGCTGTTTATTGTAGCCTCATCCTGCAGCGGAGGAAACCGAGTGAAGTCACTTACCCGGTGTTACAGACCTAATAAACTGCAGAGCTTTGACCCGACTCTGCAGCGGGGCCTTTCTGGGCTTTCTAAAGTTTAGGATAATCTCACGAACATATTTCAAAGGTTCTAAAGCCCAAAGATTTTTTTTTAACGGTAGGAGGGGTCTATTACAGAAGTTTATTTAACCAGAAGTTTGAAAAACATACATGACCCAATTTTGATGTCACCATATAAAACAGGAGAGGGGACAGGGATATCTGCTGAACATGGCTTGTTTAAAGGCATCGCAAAGCTGGGTGTGGTGGCGCATGCCTGTAATCCCAGCACTCGGGAGGCTGAGGCAGGAGGATTGTTGTGAGTTCGAGACCAGCCTGACTACAAAGTGAGCTCGAGGCCAGCCTGAACTGCATAGTGAGACTCTGTCTCAAAAAGACAAAAAAAAAAAAAAAGGCATCGCAAGGCGTCCTTTGTGATAACTTTCCTCATGGGCCCACCATTCCAATATTGTGTCTCGCCCACTAGATGCCATCTCTACCAGTTAAATTGTCTATCACAAGATTTGGGAAGGGTTCAAATCCCCTCGGTATTCCTCAGACACAATTGCCATTGTTTCCCTTTGGTGGTCACCCCCCCCAACACCCCCCTGAGCAATGGAACCCTGGGTCTTTACACCAAACCCTCTTACATTCACTGCAAGACAAGGTCTTGCTCAATGGCTAAATTGGGCTGGGCCTCAGCTTCTGGAGTGCTGGGATTACAAGGAGAGGTCAGAGTGCTCGATTTAGTGCTACTTTTCTGTAACTTTTTTCAACTGGGGACAGCAAGCTTTGCTCCTGGTGTCTGTGTGGTGGGCCTAGAGTAGTTTTCTCAGGGATCTTTTGAGAATGCTCCAGCGTTGTTTTGGGCTGTCCTCCTTTATCCTGCTAGTGAACCCCAAACCATTTGGGAATGAGTTGATTTGCCATGGGTCAGCTTCCTTGGGGAAAGGGTGCACTGTGCCTCTCAAAGCCATGGGTTGGTACAGGAGGTGCCTTCCTCATCTCTGCCTCATTTGGCCAGACAGAAGCTGTGGGGTCCACCCCAGGTGGCCCGTTCCTTCTGGAGCAGGCACTCCTCAGGGCAGATGACAGCCATGACTTCTTTGAACCTGGCAAGATTCCTGACTCATAAAGTTTTTGGAGTACTGTTTTGATTTTTATTTAATTTTTATATTTAAGAAGAACATCTGGCTGGATATGGTAGTACATGCTTGTAATTCAGCATTCTGGGAAGGCTGAGGCAGGAGGGTTGCAAGTTTGAGTTAGGCTAGGCAACTCAGCAAAATTCCCTCTCTGAAGAGAGGAAAGGGTTTGTTCCATAGGAATGCGGTGTGTTCAATCCCCAGGGCTGCCAGAGAGGGGAGAAGAGAGAGAAGGAAGGAGGAAAGAGAGAATGGAAGCAAAGCATTTGCAAGTGGGACGCTCCCTGCTGTGGTCCTCAGGGGCTGGGGCTGGATCCAGAAGAGCCTCCAGGCCAGGTAGCATGGCTTAATAGGGGCAGGCAGATGCTGGGCACACCCTGGAGGGAGTGGGGTAAGGAAGATTGAAAGCCAGCTAATTGGTACATTGTCTGCTTTCTGTGAGGGGAAGCTCACTGATTTAAGATGCATTAAAACGAATTTAAAAATAATTTTCACTGTGCTTAAAAGCAATATAAATGTATACACCAGGCCAGCTCGAGTTTTCTCAGTCCCAGGAAGCCGTGGAGGGCAGAGTTCCCCTCCTGGCTTTCTCACAAACAGGGGAAGGGGATTAAGGAGCTTTCCCAAGATGGATGTGGTAGGTCATTCCTCTAATCTCAGCCTCTCTGAGGCTGAGACAGGAAGGTTGCAAATTCAAGACTAGTCTGGAAAATTTAGCAGACCTTGCTTCAAAATAAAATTTTAAAAGGGCCAGGGGCTCAGTGTGGTGGTGCATGCCTATTATCCCAGGCTGAGGCAGGAGGATCATGGTGAGTTTATTTATTTATTTAACATATTTGGTATAGGGTTTCACTACGAAGTTCGGATGGACTCATAATGATCTTCCTATCAGCCTCCCCAGTGCTGGGATTACAGGTGTGCTGGGATTACAGGTGAACCGGTCTTGGTGCCAGCTCACTGTGTCCAGGGGCGGGCAGGGCTGGCACAGAATGTGGTGCCAGGGATTAAGCCCTGGCCCTTGAGCTTGCCTAATCAGGTGCTTAGTTGGCTAAGCTATCTCACCAGCCCTTATTATTTTACGTTTTTGGTTTTGGTGCCAAGTATCAAACCCAGAAGTTCCAGCTTGCTAGGCAAGTGTTCTACCTCTAAGCTAAATCTCCAGTCCCCATTATGGTGAGTTGGAGGCCAGCCTGGGCTACAAAGTAAACTCTAGCCTGGATGAACAACATAGCAAGACCCTGCCTTAAAAAAGAGGGGGGACTGGCCTGGCATGGTGGCGCATGCCTGTAATCCCAGCACTTGGGAGGCTGAGGCAGGAGGATTGTTGTGAGTTCGAGACCAGCCTGAGCTACAAAGTGAGCCTAAGGCCAACCTGAACTGCATAGTGAGACTCTGTCTCAAAAAGACATTAAAAAGGGGGGGGGCAGGGCTGGGGATGTGGTGCAGCAGAAGAGCACTTGCCTAGCACGTGCAGGGTCCTGGGGTCAATCTCATGTGCGGGGTCCTGGGGTCAATCTCCCGCACCACAAAAAGACAGGAAAAAGGGAGCTCCGCCCTCCCTAGGGGGGGTCTGTCGTGTCTGTGTCCCCCCTACCAGATCTTCCCCTAACCTGTCTTCAGGAAGTAGATATTGTGTTGCAAGAACCAGGAAGACCAGAATCATTAAGTTAAAATTGTTTCAGTTTTCATGAACTGAAAACATTTTTATTATAGTTTTAAACATGATGTGCTCCAGGGTGGGAGCACAGCCCTTGCCAGGCAGCCTCTGGTCCCAGTTCTGTTGTTTGCTTTCTCTCCATCACTGAGCTACTATAAAGTACTTCCTATACAGCAAGTCACATCAGTTTGCTAACAGTGTTTCAGTATGTACCTCTCCAGATCAGGCTTATTCCAGTTAGCCCCTCGGCCAGTTAGCTATAGCATTTCACCTTAATGATTACTAATATCCCTTAAACATTACCAAGATTCAGTTAGTTTCAATTTCTAGAACAGTTTTTTAAGAACAGTTTTTGAACTCTGCCTTTCCCCATTTGTTCAAAACAAAACCAAAACATCCCTAAAATAAATGTTCAGCCTGTAGCCTTATGCTGGCAGGTGGCTCCTAGACATGCAGAGTTGGGAATTCGGGCAGCAATGCCCCTCGAGCGAGTCCTGCGGCGTCAGGTCGATCGCTCCAGCTGCAGCTGGCTCTGCCGTGGGTGCTAGGTCATTCTATGGAGCTCTGCATTCATGGGCACGAATGCAGGCCAAGGTGGGTGCAGCTGCCCTGAGCTAATGAGGGGAGCCTGGGGCGGAGGCCGGGTGTCCTCCCACCCACAGATGCCGGGCTTTCCCATCCAGTGCTCTGCCCACCAGCTGCCTGGCACTCCTCTGGGACCCTCTTCTCTCTTGCTTGGGATACTTGACTACGCTCCGGTGGCTCCATGGAATCCTACTTCAGGGGCTTCCAGCCTCCTCTTGGTCTTGCCAATTGCTGCTTAACATGCAACAGAAGTTGGCTGGGTTTAGGGTGGGGGCAGCGTGCACCCATCAAACGCCATGCCACGAGCATCACTCATCTGGCCTCAGTAATCCCAAGAGATCTGCACCATGCTTGCTGTCACTCGTGCAAAGGAGGAGAGGGCAAGTAGAGATTTGAATGTGGCCGGCCTGATCATGCGTTGTGGCACACTGATCCCCAAATGTTTAAGAACCTTGTTTAAGGATTTGTGAGGCAACCTGGCCTAGGACTAGTCCCTTTTCTTTTGAGGACGAATCATGACAAGTTGAAATTTGTAGTCACAGTGCTTTTTTTTTTGTCCCATTTGCATATTCCAGAACAGAGACATGCAAGACTTATACACACCCTTCTTAGGAGATTAGCTCAGTAGAATGGAATAAATTTTAGGTCATTCAGCCTCATTTCCTGATGTGTCTTTTTTTTTTTTTTTCATGGTTAACTTGCAGGGATGGCAAGAAATTGGGTAGAGTGTGTAAGGCCGCAACCCAGACATTATCCCTTCCGTGCTTTTGGCCACATCTCCTGGGTTCTGACAGAGAAGAGACATGACTCGGAATGAACAGAAGCAGGGTCAGTTACTGAGGGATTCGTGAAGGGAGGAGGCTTCACACGAACTGGGATTTCCTTGTCCCTATTGATCTGAATTCAGCCCGCGTGGCTTCACCTTGGCCGAGCTGCGAAGGATCGCTGCTGGGCGGCTTTGCGAGTCACCTGGGCATCAAGAGCCTGCCTTGCCCATGCCAACAGCCTGGGCACGCCGAAGCTGGTGCCAAGCCAACCCTCCCTGTTATGTGCTTTGCTTCTCTTCTCGGTCGTGTCTTGATTTGCTTCAGCTTTCACCCGGCTCATGCTGCCCCAGTGAAATGGAAGAGGGGACAGAGATGGGTTTGTTAAGCACAGAAATTGGAAAAACCAAAGCAGACGCAGGGGAGAGGCTGAAGACCCATGAAAGCAGGGCGGGCAGCCGCGTGGCAGAGGCCCGACTCGGAGGGAGCAGGCCAGTTCTCATGGGGTCTGCCCAAGGAACGTGAGGGTGAGCTTCCAGGACCCATTTGCCAGCCACAGAAGGAGGAAAATGAGCTGTCTTCAGGCCCCCTGGGACTGCCTGGAAGCACATTTAGGTCCTCACAAGCTGCATTGCTGGAAATTCCTTGGCTTTGCCTAAAGGCGGCATGCCAATCCCTCATGAGCCCCCGCTTTTCCAGGTGTGGAGCGGGGGAGTCTGGTCTGTAGGTCAGGTCAGCCCTGGCACAGAGTGGTGGCTGGAACAGACCTGTGCCTGGAGGATGCAAACTACTCTGACGCTGCCTCAGGTACAGGCCCCTCAGTCTCCCGGGAGACTCCACAAGGCACCATGATGGAAGCAGCCACATTCTCAGGTGACAAGGACTGGTTTGGGCCTTGTCCCAGGAAGACTGGCCCCTACTTTGGCACATTTTAATGGCAAGGGACAATTGTAGGAAGAACAGAGATAAGAAGCAGGCTGACTTTTAGGAGGCTGTCCTTGCCCAGTGCTTGGAAGAGCCTGGAATCCACAAAAACATGTTAAAGACTCAGTTGTAGGCATCTAGAACATCACGGAGTCTCCACTGGGGACCACAGCCATTCTTTCAAATTTACTGCTGTGTGCTCTGTTCTCCTGGGTCTCTTTGAAAACATTTTTCTGATGGCATTTGCTTTTACATTCTTTTCTCCTTTCAGAATATTCATAACTGCCCCCTCCTTTATCAGCTCCCCTCCTTACCTCCTCCCACTTTTTTAGCATAATTTTTTTCTTTTGGCTTGTTGTATTTTATGTTTAGATTCCTAAATGACATGTGGGTTTTAAAAACTTCTCTTAGGGCTGGCAAGATAGCTCAGCGGTCTAAAGCGCCTCTCAGGGACCGCGGTTCGATCCCCAGCACCACATGCCATGCGGTGGTGAGCTGACCCCCCCACCCCGCAAAAAAAAAAAAAAAAAAAAAAAAAAGAATCCATGATGTGTAGCGAGACACTGTAATAAATAAATAAATTTTGAAAAAAAAAAAAACTTCTCTTAACTTTCCTTTCTTTTCCTCCTCTTCCCTCTTTCCTTTTTCTTCGATACTAGGGATCAAACTTCCACTTTTAGTTTCATGTTGCTTCTTCCCCCATCCTCAGCTTTGGGTCTTTCCCCTGCAGCTTTCCTCGGGCCACGTGGCTTTTATTCTTGTTCATCTGTTTAAGCATTGCTGGCAGGGAGGAGGCCACAGCCGGCAGGCAGAGCCTTGGTGGCAGAGGAGGTCTTGGGTGCCTAAAGACGCCCCTTCCCAGGCCTGTACCCTGGGAGGGCTCCTTCTCAAGGGCCAGAGGCACATGCTGTGTCCTGCTCAGTGTGTGGGCCCCAGCTCTGCTGCTGGAGAGGCGGTGGGATCCGTCCTCTGGCTGGCTGCATAGAGGTAACGGGTAACTGGTTCCAACCAGGAAGGTAGGCACGCGGGCAGCATATCCTGGAATGCATCACTTGCAGAGAGAGAGACCCGTGCTGAGGTGAGGGAGTAGCAGTGTGAGGTCTGCTTCTTGGGCTTGTTGGGGTATCCACTGACCATTGCTCTGAGGCAGAACTGGGCCCACCGCCCCAGTGGGTCTTCTGGGGCACAGCAGCTAGTTTCCAGTAAAAAGTCCTTTCTTCCCCAATGGCCTCACTCTTGGCCTGTGGGCAATGGGGGCCAAGGGAATGCTATAGGAGGCTGATAACCGTGGGCAACAAAAGGCACTGGCCACTGAGGAGTAACACAAAGCCCCTTGCAGAGGCCTGAGGGTCACTCCTGGTACTGATGGAGACAGGTGGTGCATCTTGATGGGTGCTGGAGCAGAGAAATCCTAGAAGAGGAAACCGCGCTCCTCCTCGTCTGCAGCAGCGGGGAGTGGCCTAGGCCCTGTTCCCCAGCTGTCCGAGGCAAATCGACTGGAGCCCATCTGGCTGTCCGCACCAGCCCAGGCTTGCTTCCCGTCCTGGGGCATCAACGCTGCTGGTCCCTGGCTGAGTCCTTAGGGCCATCTCAGGGGGCAGCTGGGTCAGAGCTGGGTCAGAGGATCCAGGAGCACCCAGTGCATGGGGTGACTAGGTGCTTCTCAGGTGTCATAGAGGGCCACCACCTCATCGCACCTTCATCACCATCATCATCACTATTCATGTCCAATGTTCTCTGCCTCTTTAGGAAGCACTATTGCCTTAAAAAGCTTGAGACCAATCTTTGCTTGTAATTTTTGAGCCATCATCTCTGGATTCTAACTGTTGGGCTCTTATAAATCCTTACAGACACTACTGCCAGGAGTCTCGAGAGTCCTTAGGCTCTGCAAACTGGGCTTCAGAGTTGAGGCCTGGCCTCCCTCCCCGTTCCATCACACCTCTCTAGCAGAGTCAGCAGAAGGTGATTAGAGGGCAGGTGACAGACTTTCTGCCAATGTGGGAATGCAGGTGGGGATTAGGGTCCTGCACCCCAACTCCACCCCAGGGCGCCTTGCTCCTGTGCGCCCAAGGCACAGGCTCCTTCAGCCCAAAGGAAGGCGGCCTTGTCTGTGTCTCTGCGTTCCTGCCACCTCTCCCGCCTCGCCTCTTCCCACACCCCACACTGTATAAATATTTACACCCCCGGGGCTGGCAGGAATCTCGCTCCAGCTGCTTCCCTGGTCCCTGTGCGAGCTTGTTCTCTCATTCAGCAGCTGCAGCAGATCTGGTTGCCTTTAGTCAGACAAGGGCAGGCCCTGGTTTGGGGGCCTGTGGTCCCCCCAGGGTTGGGGGGCGCAGTTGGCGGGAGAAACTCTGCATGGAAGAGGTCACAGGTCCGTGGCGGAGGTCCAGCTGCTGTCTGTGCCGGCTGTCCACAGCACTTCTCCCAGGACTGCTGACCCCTGCTCTGGCTGGGGAGCTGCTGCTCATCACAGGAAAGGTTCTCCAGGATGGGTCTGCCTGCCCCCTTGCTATAGTGATGGGGCCAATTCCAGGGCAAACAGGCTTCGGGCTGAGGAGTGGGGGACAAGAGTGACTTAGTTTCTTTGGGAGCAATTCACAGTTTATGACTATTTGCTGTACTCTTGATCTGCCCTCAACACAAGTGCTCCCTGGAGCTGCAGTTCGCCCCACAGTGCATGCCTGGTGTGTGGGAGGCCCGGGTCCCCCTCCCACACCGCAAACAAGAACAACATCAAGCTCTGGCAGAATCTCTAGGCCAGGCTTCTCTCCATTTCCTGTCCAGGACATCTTGCCTCCTTCCCAGTCCCCATTCAAATTGTCTTCCACAGGACAGATGCTCCCTTCCTTCTTCCTGGGTGACCCAGGGAGTGGGAGCTGGCCAAGGACCCCCACCTGGCACGTTTCTGAGATTCTTTGTGTGACTGCTGCCCACTTGTGACACTGCTGTTGCTAACACTGCCCCGGCAGGCCTGCCTGCCCGCCTGCCTGCCTGCCTGCCCGCCCGCCCAGCCCCTGAAAGTAAAACAAATCCTAAAGAAAAGCTGGGCCTGGCAGATATTAATACTCCAGAGCCAATGCTGAAGAGCACGCAGCCAGAGCAGTGAGCTCCAAGACAGAGGCAGGTCTTTCACAGCTCCTTGCAGCGCAGCCGGGACTCTGAAAGCCAGGCCAAGGCAGGACCTGGGTATCTTCTATACCAGCGGGTGTGAGTCACGTGCTGTTTCCTCCCTGCCCGTGCCTCAGTTTCCCCCACTTGAGCTACAGGAAATAATCCTTCAATAATAATTTGTTTTTAGAAAAATAATTTAGTGATTCTTTTTTCTATTAATAGATCAGGGATAGAACAGAAGAGAATGATCAGGAGTGTATGCTCCATGCTTTGTGGGGCTGAAGGGGAGGGAGACAGGATCAGAAAGGATGCTGCTAGCCAACAACCCCTAAAGTTCAAGCACGGACTGGTGGGGGTGGATATTTGGGTCTGGGCTGGGGGTTCAGATGGGGACTAGGGATAAAGCCCTAGTCTCCTTGTACCCCAGAGTGCCATACTGGATCTCTCTCTTCCCCCTCTGCCTCCTGTCTTGAAATGGGAGAAAAGCTGATGCTGGCGGTGCCAGGCTGTGACTACAGAGGCCTGGCACAGGGTTCGGTGGCAGTGAGGACAGCAGGACAATACACCCTCCCACTTCCAAGGTGAGACAGGACACATTGGCTGGCTCTGTTCCGCTCCCCAGGAAATGTGTAGGGAGAAAGGTAGAAACTGTAGCTCAGGAGTTGCAAGACACTGCTGCCGCTGCCCCTGCCCCAGCAGGCTGCCTGCCCACCCGCCTGCCCGCCTGCCCGCCTGCCTGCCCGCCTGCCCGCCTGCCCAGCCCCTGAAAGCAAAACAAAACCTAAAGAAAAGCTGGGCCTGGCAGATATTAATACTCCAGAGCCAGTGCTGAAGAGCACGCAGCCACCCCCACCCCCTTTCCCCTTCTGTTTCTATAAGTGGCTGAAATAAATTTAGCAAAACAACCCCACCCGTCTGAGGGCCCGGGATTTCAGAGCAGTGGGATTCTTTACCCAGAAAGCCCCTGTTTTTCAGAGTGGAGAGCTTTTTGTTTAAATTCCCTTTAGGCATGGAATGCTCTCAATCTAAAATAATTACTTTACTGCAGCCATCTATTTCTCATAGATAAATGCTCTGACACTGTAAGGCTTGCTAGAAAGCTGATCTATAAACGCTCTGCAGCTTAAAATAGTCCATTCTCTGGGCCAATGCCTAGCTGGAGCTGTTGGGATATTTATTATAAGATTATTTTTCACGATGTCCGTGCAGGCTCTGCAAGTCCTCTGCTGCCTGTCAGATGGGACACTGGTTGTAGCTGGTAAAATTAACAGAGGAAACAAATATTAAATCTTTTTTTTCTTTTCCTGTGAGTACTTACTGAAGACACAGTATGTGCTGGGCACTACACCAAGGGACATGGGTTGCGCGGGGAATAGAGAGGCCCCATTTTCATTGAGCTAACTCTTGGTTGGAAGAGAGATGTTAAAAAATTAAATGAACACACAAACTGGCAATGGATCATATTTAACTTGAGGTGAAAGACAGAACGTGTTTCCCTAGTACTGGGAACAAAGTGAGGGCATAGACCTTTACCACCCTTGCTCAACATCAGTAATGAATTCAATCAGAAAGAAATTAAGTTATATTTATTTGCAGATAACACAGTTATTCATGTTAAAACAACAAGAACGACAAAATTCCCAAGGAATCTACCACGAAGTCCCTCCTACAACTTAAGCGGCTCTTCGAAGATCAAAGGAGACAAGGCAAAATAATCAGCTATATTTCTACAAATTCAAAAATGAACAATTGGGAACCAAGATTAAAAAAAGAAAATTATGATAGGGTGGGCAAGGTAGCACATGCCTGCAGCCCTTTGGGAGGCTCAGGCAGGAAGACTGAAAATTCCAGCCAGCTTGAGCAATTTAGTAATTCTGTGAAATCCTGTTTTAAAAATACTTAAAAAAGACAAAAAAAAAAAAAAAAAAAAAAAAAAAAAGTAGGGATGTAGCTCAGTGCTAAAGCCATGAGCTAAAAAAGAGTTCCTAAAAATTTGAAATATATACTCTGAATACTAAAAGCTATGAAACACTGACTAAAGAAATCACTGGGAGATAGCTTAGTAGGATAAGTGCTTGCCTGGCAAGCGCAGGGGTACTGCAAAAAGAAAAAAAAAATCAAAGAGGGTCTGGGGATAGCTTAGCAGTCTAAGTGCCTCCCTGGCAAGCACAAGGACTTGGGTTCGATCCCCAGTACCATATACTGTGCCAGTCTCAGAACCCCAGGTGCACCATACCAGCCACTAAAACCCATTGTGGGTTCCCAGCCCGGGGAGGCTGAAACAGGAGGATCACTAAGAGTCTGGGCTGCAGAGTAAGACCCTGTACCAAATAAATAAATGAATGAAAAAAAGAAAGAACTCAAAAAGGGGGCTGGGGTTTTAGTTGTTATAGAATTTGTGCTTAAGGGCCAAGGAGATGGCTCAGTGGAATAAGCACTTCCTCAGCAAGCACAAGGGCCTGAGTTCAATCCCTGGTTCCACAAAAAAAAAAAAAAAAATTTGTGCTTAGGTCATTCCTCAGTACTCCCCCAAGTCATCAAAGAATGCCTACACAACTATATCACGTTCATAGATTAGAAGACTCAACATAATAGAGATGTCATTTTTTTCTTTAATGAATACATTTCCAATAGAAGTCTCAGCAGGGTTTTCCCTCCTGGATGTGCTGTTCATCCCATTCAAGGGCTTGTAGAGACCTTGTTCTACCACTCAGCTACTTCTGCAACACTCAAGAAAATTGGTAGAGCTAGAAAAGCTGATTCTGGCATTATTTTATTTTATTTTATATTTATTTATTTGGTACAGGACCTCCCTACACAGCTTGGACTTGTGGTGATCCTATTTTCAGCCTCCCCAGCACTGGGATGACAGGAGTGCACTACCACTCCTGGACCCACTCTCAGTTGCCCTCCCAGCATGCCTCAGGGGTGGGGTGGTGAATGTGGCACAGCGTGAGAGACTGGGGATCGAACCCTGGTCCCTATACTCGCCAAAGCAGGCAAGCTATCTCACCGGTCCAGACTCTGAAATTTATATGAAAAGGCAGAGGAACGAGAACAGCTAAAATAATTTTAAAATATAAGAAAAAAAATTGGAGGAATTATAAAACTTAGTTTCGAAATTTACTCTTCAGATAATAGTAATCACCAGTATATGGGTGACAGCTAGACAGACATAAAAGTCAATAGAATAGAACAAAGGTGTCCATGCAAATCCGGCCACTTGATTTTTGGACAGGTAGAAAATTTAATGAAGAAATAAAAGACTTCAACGAATAGTGCTGGAATTGAACGTTCATGATCAAAAAATTATAGAACTCAACATGTATCTCACATCTTATACAGAAATCAACTCAAATGGATCACAGACGTAGATGTAAAAATATAAGAACTTGGTAAGACTTGGGAGGTGACAGTTTTAAGGGAGGCTTCTAGGATATGGGAGGGTAGGACGCTCTAGGAATCTGCCTCATCTGCAAGGTTACAGCTCATCAGCAGACCCTGTCTGATGGATTCTTTTGGGGCTCTGGAGTCCACTGAAGGTCTGGAACTTCCAGGGTGAGGCTGGGACATGAACTGAGGTTAGTTTTCGTTCATTTCAGCCCTGAGCAACTTCCCACCTGCCACCCCTGCCCGTGACCAGCAGCCGTGCGCATTCCTGGGCCGGCTCTGCACACAGCTTGCACATAGCCTGAGGAGCCAGGGTGGCAGGAGGATCTGGTCTTCCCCATATCAGGATCTATGCTGAGGGCTAATTCTGATCACAAAGGTGTAGATGCTAATGAAGAGGCCACTGTTGCTGTACCTCTCCCCAAGTCCGAGGACGCCCCTTGTCCTTTGGCTGGTAACTCCCAAGAAACATAAAGGGCCAGAGCCCTTCCTTATCCTTCCCTCTTTCATTTCTCTCTTTCCCGCCACTGTTGGGAGCAAGACATTAAAGAAGATTAGAAAGCAGTTACATAAATACTTATTTGTACTACACAAGAAAAGTCAGAAGAGTGCCTGGTGGCAGGGGTGGTCGTAGCACACACCTGTAATCCTAGCACCTCAGGAGGCTGAGGCAGGAGGATTACTGGGAGTCCAAAGCCACTCCTTTGTGTCAAAAAGACACACACACACACACACACACACACACACACACACACACACACACAAAGTGCCTGTACATACCCAGGGCAGGGTGGTGGTGGAGGAGACTTTAAATATATATCTCAGGCCGGGCATGGTGGTGCAGGCCTGTAATCCCAGCACTTGGGAGGCTGAGGCAGGAGGATTGTTGTGAGTTCAAGACCAGCTTGAGCTACAAAGTGAGCTTAAGGCCATCCTGAACTGCATAGTGAGACCCTATCTCAAAAAGACATAAAAAAATAAATAAATAAATAAATAAATTTATATCTCAGGCTAGTCCTCAGCATACAGATAGCCTACAACCAAAAACAATGCCAAAAACTCAAACAAAAACCAATAACAGACATCAAAGGAGAAGAATCTAATTTCTTATTTAATTTTTATCTGTTTATTTTTTTTGCGGAACCAGGGATTGAACTGGGACCCTTGCGCTGAAGCGCTTAATTCTGCTGAGCCATCTTCCCGGCCCCATCAGAATCTAATTTCTAACTACCCTAATAATACATTGCAATATCTAGTTTTCAGCAACAACAACCCTCAGAGGGAGAAAAACCCTTAAGAAATATAAATACTCAGAAAAGCATGGCCTATTAAAAAAAAAAAGAAGTGATGATAAATCTATTAGGCAAAGACTTAAAGCAACTGTCTGAGAGATGTGCAGAAAACTCAGAAAAGATATGGATGGAGTCAAAAGAAAAGTACAAAACAAGCATTAAGAAAGACACGAAGGAGATTACGGAACTGAAGAGTACACTAAAATGAAAAAGTCGCTTGTGATTTCAAGGTGGTTTTGAGGAATCAGAAGAATCAGCAAACTTGAAGTTAGACGATAGAAATGACAAATTTGAAGAAAGAAAACACAAGCGAGCAAAGCCTAATGGGCCTGTGGGAATCCATCCAGCGACCCAACATGCACACTCTAGGAGTCTCAGAAGGGCAGAAGAAAGAGAAAAGGGCAGAGAAAATATTTAAAGAAACAATGCCTAAAAAGGCCCAAGTGTGATGAAAGATGTGAATGTAAATATCCAAGTACCTCAGTGAAGTCCAGCTAGGATGAAGGCAGGAACTCACACCCAAACACACAATCAAACTCCTAAAAGCCGAAGACAGGAGAGCAAGGCAGGGAATGGGGAATAAAACAAGGTATTTTAAGTACATAAGCTTACTGTACAATGCATGTAAACATTATATACTGCAAACACCAAACATACTAATAAGAAATAAATAACATATTGTTTTTAAATGTTAAATATTTTTTATTTGGTATTATACATGCACCACACTAAAAGGCCTTTTAATAAGTAAAAGGCAGCACTTTTTAGATATGGGGAACTCTAATTAAATTGGCATAGTCAAGACTAAAAATATAGACACAGCTTTCTTGTCTTCAACCACTCCCTTTAACAGGCTAATAAACACAAACTGAAACAGGGGAGTCTTGCTTGGTTTTGAGACAATGAAAGATTCTCTCAGTATTTAAACATAATCACATAACCAGTTATATAAATCTAAAGGTAAAACCAACCTTCAGTAGTTTTACGATGACATTTTTAATCTTTGTGAAAAGTTGAACATTACTTATCAAGTCCAACCATGTATTTAGAAAGGAAAACAGTGATAGTATTTACTGAACTGGAATTACTATCAAACCTTGAAGAAAAAAAAAGATATATATTTAACTACAAGCCAATTTTATTTAAATCAGGACTGTCCAACAAAAATATTCTGTCAGCCAATCATGATCTGAATTCTGGTATATGAGATTAAATTATGGTACACATACAAAAGCCAAGAGACACTTCTGTTATGTAATAAATAAGACAGCGACCTTTTTGAGGTAAGCTGTCAAGTCTCCCCTTTCTCCCTTCTGCATGATGCCAGCACAGATCATTTCTGTTCCAGGGATGTACTTCTTGGGATTCTCCAAATGCTCCATCAATGTATCCTCTTCCTCTGCGTAAGAGAATCCACAGCCTGACCTGTCTTCCGCCCAAAGAGACCGTGGAGATTTGGCCCGGTCTTGTGCTTGCCTTCCTTCTTGACAGTGTGGCACTGGGCACACTTCTGTACAAAAATTTTCTGGCCCTTCTCAACATCACCCATTTTTAAAACTGCTGCAGCTTCCGTGCTGGGTGGTCGCTGCTCTTTCCTCGTTACAAGGAAAGTTCCAGCTCAGAAGTCTGACGTCCAGCTCTCTATCCCAAGGACACGCCGGTCCATGGCTAAGTACTGGTGTTCTATTTATTTTCTTTTTTTTTTTTTTTTTTTGCAGTACTGGGGATTGAACTCAAGACCCTGAGCTCTCATTCTACTGAGCTATCTCCCCAGCCCTAAATACAATTTTAAATAAAAGCCAAGGATAATTTTGAAAGCCACAGGTAGGGACTCACATACAAGTGATATTTAATGAGATTTATCAGTTTTCTTATTAGAAACTGTGGAAGATAGAGGCAGTAGGCCAGTATATTTAAAAAAAAACAAACCAAAGCACAAATAAATCAAACAAAAAAACCCAAATCCTGTCAAATGAGAATCCTTTATTGGGCAAATCTGGGTAGACAAAAGCCAAGGGAGTTCATTACTACTAGACCTGTTCCTTCAAAAATTGCTCTGGGGATGGGCACAGTGACATGGGCCTATTATACCAGCTACTCAGAAGGTTGAGGCAGATAGATTACTTGATCCCAGGAGTTATAGACAAGCCTGGACAGCATCATGAAACCCTGTCTCTCACAACAAAAACCTCAAATCCAAGCTGGGTGTGGTGGTACACACCTGTGACCCCAGCACTCAGGAGGCTGAGCAAGCAGGCTCAAGCAGGCACCAAGGGGAGAGGGGTTGAGCCCTGGGACAGCCCTGCTGGTCCTGCCCCAGGGGCAAGCTGAGCTGGTGACTGAGACTGGGCATGGTAGTGCATCTGTAGTCCCAGCTCTTGGGAGGCTGTAAACAGGTAGATCACTACAAGTCTGATCTCTGACCTAGCAGTGAGACCCTGAACACCCTGTAGACCCTTCCCTAAAATACAGAAAAAAAGGTGGCAGTACAACATTTGCAACTCAACTTTTTGTTTTTCTGTATAATTTTAAAAACATTTTAAGGGGCCAGGGAGGTGGCTCCGTAGAATAAGCGCTTGCCTGGCAAGTGCAAGGGCCTGAGTTCAATCCCTGGTTCCAGAAAAAAAAAAAAAAAAAAAAATTTTAGGGCATTCTAGGATTGAACACATAGCCTCATACAATCATACACTCTACCTATGAGCTGCACTACTGATTTGTTTTCTCTATGCTTTAAGAGACTAATTAAAAATTAATCTAAAAGCTATCTATTATTACTTTGACTTGTAATTCCACATTTTGTTTTCTGCATAAGAAAAATGCAATTTGGTAACACAGCAAGGGCCTGTCTCAAAATAGAAAATAAAAAGGGCTAGAGAGGTAGCTCAGTATGAAGGCTCAGTGCAGGAAACAATGAAACATAACAAAGCAAACCATCAGAATGAATTGAAAAATATGACCCAAGTATATGCTGTGTGTAAGAGACTCACTTTACATTCAAAGACAAATAGTCTGAAAGTGAAAGCTAAAAAAAGCTATTTCAGGGCCCAGGGGTATAGATTAGTGGTAGAACATGTTTAGCATGCATAAGGACCTGAATTCACACACACACACACACACACACACACACACACACACGTGCACACTCGTGCTCACGTGTGAGAACATGAACAATTCTATTCCATGCAAATAGGAATCAAAAGAGCTGGGACAAAATAAGACTTTCAATCAAAAAAGATTAGAGGAGACAAAAAGGTACTGTATATTAATAACATGGTCAACATAGCAAAAAGAATAATTAAAAACATTTACATACCTAACAACAAACCATCAAAACATACACAAGTTTTTAGAAGAGAAAATCTTAATGACTTGGGGTTAGGCAATGTGTCCTTAGTTCTAACATCAGAAGTATGACCCACAAAAGATAAAACTGATGCATTAGATTTCATTAAGCTTAGGGCTGGGGTGTTGGCTCAGTAGAATATGCCCTTCCCTGGCAAGTACATGGGTCTGAGTTCAATCCCTGGTTCTGCCAATAAATAAATAAATAAATAAAAATAAAATGAAAGGTTTTTGCATTGTAAAAGGCATTCTATTCGAAAAAAAAAGACAAGATAAAATGGAGACTACACTTGCAAATCACATTTCTGACAAAGGCACTGTATCTAGAATATATACAGAACTCTTACTCTTAAAACTCAGCAGTAAGAAAATAGATGACTCAAGTACAAAAACAGGCAGAAGACTTGGAGACACTTCATCAAAGATGTACAGATGGCAAACACATGATGTTCAACATCGTTAACTATTACACAAATGCAAATTAAAATTACAATGATATTGTTACATACCTATTAGAATGGTAAAATAAAAAATTCTACCAATTTCAAGTATTTAAGATGTAAAAGAAGTGGAAACTTTCTGTTAGAGAAGCAAAATGGTAAAGCCAATGTGGAAAATAGTTGGGCAGTGTTAAAATTAATTTTTAACATACACCTACCATATGACCTAGCAATCTCACTCTTGCTTATTTATCCCAGAGAAATAAGAACTTTTGTTTACACAAAAACCTGTATGTGCAAGTTGATGGCAGTCCTATTCATAATGGCCAAAGGTTGGGAAAGAAATTAAATGTCTTTCAATAGGTGGATAAACTTATTGCACGCTCATATAGTGAAACACAATTTATTAATAAAGGGAATGAACTAACTCTACTTGCAACAACAGGGATAAAGCACAAAAACACTACACTATGTGAAATCATAAAATCTTACGCTTTCATTTAAGACATTTGGGAAGGACAAAATTACAAGGACAGAGAATAGAGTGGTAGTAGTTGACAGGCATCTAGGGTGGGGGAGAATGTAAAGCAGAACAGAGATGGGGGAATGATGAAACTGTTTCCCAATTACTGTGCCTACCTTAGGAATCTATTCATATGCTAACATTCACAGATTTGAATGACAAACTGAAAGGACAGGAAGTGAACATTCATGTTACCTTGACCTGTTGGGGTGGGTGAGGGTCAAGAAAATGTTTACGGAAGTGATGTTGGAGCTGGGTTCTAAAGCAAGATTGAGAATTTTCTCAGACTAAGGACAAGTAGATTTCAGACAGGATTTGCGTGTACAAAGTTCCCGGAGCAGGAGAAAGATGGTTCATTTCCCTCCAAAACTGGAGCGTACTAGTGCCTTGGAGGAGTGGGATTATTGAAAGGAGAGGCAGCCCAAGCAAGGCTGAGTTTGCTCTAGGTAGGCCTAGGCAAGGGGATGTTGGAGGTGTAGTTGGGCTACGCTGGGGTCTTAACTATGGGATACTTCTGCAGGGAAGGTGTGGGAATATTGACCTGGGTGAGCGTCCCACTTCAAGCAGCGAGCAGGGAAGAGACACCCCATACCCGAAATTGGGGGTCTCAGTCCCCCCTACAGGAAGTGAGGAGGGCTGCTCCTGGAGCTTCCAGGCTCCAGATACCACTCCCTGAGGAGGATGTTGCCTGCTGAGTGCTCCCATTAAGTGTCCTGAAGGGCTCAGGACTTCCAGAGGAGGCTGTGGCTTGTACTGTCTCTCCAAGGACCCAATGACAATAAGGTATTTTCCAGTTAGGCAGAAGGACTCGCGCTGCACCCTGACCCAGCTCACTTAATTAAGGCTCACATAAGCCCAGGAGTTCAGGCCAGCCAGGGCAACATAATGAGACCTCATTTAAAAAACTAGAAACTGGGGGCTGGGGAGATGGCTCAGTGGAATAAGCACTTCCCAGGCAAGTGCAAGAGCCTCAGTTCAATCCCCGGTTCCGCCAAAAACAACAAAACCCAAAAACTCGTAAAATAAAACTAACCATAAAACCTTATCTTCTGCTAGAAAATGGCACGTCCAAGACTTGGATGGAAGACCAGTCAACTTTCGTGTCTTGGAACAATCATTGATTCCTGAATCTTAGATTTAGTTACTAGCAGGAAATTCACCCAAGAATGCAGATTCCCGGCCCCGCCCAGGAGCGCCAGATTCACTGGCCCTAGGTCTAGGCCAAGTGATGCACAACAGCGCAAGTAACTAAACCAGGTGACCAGAGAACTTGGTGCTCCAGGGTCTCAAGTAGAAGTGATGGGGGGGAGGGGAGGTCCCAATCAGAAGAATTGGGGGATTTTTGCAAATGAACTGGAGCCTGGAGGAAGTGGAACATCTCGGGACTCCAGGGGAGGCGGTGCCTCGGCCGGCGCACGGGACAAGGCCGCTGGGCCTGGGGTCCGGCGCCCTGCGCTCCACCTTCTCACCTGCGGGGGTCGGCGAAGGAATCGATCCGCCGCGCCTCCTTCCTCCCGCCGGCTTTCACTTGTGCCCTTCCGTGAAAACGTAACAGCCCCACCCCACCCCCGCCCGAATACCTGGCCCGGCCCCTCCCCGCGGGCCTCGCCGCGGGCGAATGGCAGCGGCCGGAAGTCGGGCGGCCTGGCCTGCGGGCCGGACGCGCGCAGGTGGAGGGGCGGCCTGGGCCCGGAGCCCCGTGCGCTGGCGGCCGCTCCCGCCGCTCACCTGCGCGGCCGCCGGGTCCCGCGCCCCGCCCGGCCCGCTGCGGCTAGACGCCAGGGGCGCGAAGGGTTAAAGAAGCTCGCTCCCTCCCCGCGGCTCCCTCACCCTTGGAAAGTCCCTGAAATGACGTCTCAACCCGACAATTAAAAAAAAGGGTTTAATTATAGAGCTCGGCTCCGGGAGCTGGAACAAACCCGGGCGGGCGGCGGGGCCGGTAAACAACTCGGAGGCAGCCGGCTCGGGCCAGGAGAGCGGAGGAAGGGGGGCGCGGGAGTTGGACTGCGGAGGAAATTCGAGGAATCGCCTTTCTCTCTGTAAAAAACTTGGTAGCCAGCCTGGGGCGCAAGACAGCCGGTGGCCCTTGGGGACCGGCCGGGGTCCCCATCCTCGTCCCCCCCCACTGAGCTCGGCGAGCCCTCCGCAGTTAAAAGACCAGTCAGGCCTTTTTAGGGGGCGGGTGGGAGGGAGAGACCGAAATAGCTTCACAGGAGAGCTCGGACTAACCCTGTGGTTTAAACGTGCATCCTTCTTGGTCCTGCAATCTGGAACGCATTACTCCACCACCACCGAGAAACTGCGAAGCCCCCTCACCCCCACCCTCTCTTCTTCAAACGCGGGAGAAAACGAGCAAACATCGCTTTAAAAAAGAAACATACACCTAAATAATTTAAATTAACGTGGATGGAAGTTATTGCCCTTTCTGGCGTTTGCCAGACTTAAGATGAAAAATAGGGGTGGGGTGGGGAGAGGCAACAGGCGGCGGCAGAAGCCAGGGGGCGGCGGCCGGGTTAACGTGGGGGCCATCAGTTCGTTAGGAGAGGCAAATAAAAGCAAACCCCGCTGAGGGAGCTCAGGTAGGTTCTTGGCTAGAAAAAAGTGGTTCGCCAAGTTTGAAAAAAAAGGGCAACTGGTTTCTTAAACAGTTGTGATTTGGAAGGGTTTTCTGGGTTTGCCCGGAGGTTGACGAATAAATAAGAAATGTAGTAAAAAGTTGTGTGTGTTGGGTGGAGGTGCAGAGCACTCTGCTCTGCCTGCCTCGTCCTTTCCAAAGAAACGTGCTCGTAATGGGGTGACCTAATTACATCGCAATGGAACCCGCTCGCAGCGCCCGGGCGCTCCGGTTTCGTAACACCCGGCGGCCCGGGGTGCTGGGAAACAGCGCGCGAGCCCGGCCCTCGACTTCCGCCCGCGTGCGCCCCGCAGCGCCCGGGTCCGGGCACGGGCAGCGCCCGGAGACGTGTCCGCAACTTCGTTACGGCGCATGGGGCTAGGGACCCCCCCCGAACAGGAAATCAGCCCGGATTTGATCGTTTTGGAGCGAGTTGTAATTTACTGCGGGCCCTGCGGTTTGGGGGACCCTATGCCACCAAGGGGTCCCGCCCCCAACAGCGCACGGCGACGAGCCATATGTTCCGTTCTCGCGGGGGCAGGCGAGCGGCAACAAGAAGTTAAAAGCGTCGCCTCCCCGACTTATTTACCTGCACTCTCACCGCAGTAACTTTTGGGCACGGCCCGTGCGTGCGTGGGGGGTCTGCCCAGAATTCAAAGCGCGCGTGGAAAGTGGCTCGTTGCCCGGTGGGTGGTTTTCTTTTGCGGAGCCATGAAAGTTAGGGTTTTCTGTACTAAAAAGTTTATTAAAAAAAAAAAGTTTATAAAGACCGGATGAGTCAAAAAAACGCCACGCCTCGTCCCGTTAAAAAGTCTGCCCCGGCCGGGGTCTCTGCCCCACGCAGCCCCCCACGTCCACGCCGCGGGAGCGCGGGCGGCCCGCGGGGCTCGAGTTGTGGACGCAGCTGCGCGAAGCCGCGCTGCGCTCGCCCCCGCCAGGCTGGCCCTCCCGGGGAAAAAGTTTCTGTCCTCCCGCCCCTTCCCTCCGCCTGCTGAAAGAAAAGCCAGAACTCTACACTTGGACGTTTGAGTCGCTCCCAATCCCCACGTCCTCACCCCCGCCGGGTGTGGACGCAGAAGTCAGGGTAAGGTGAGTAGTTGTGCGGGTACTTGGAGAAGTTTGAAGGGAGAGCGGCCCAAGATGGAAACCGCAGCCCAGGCGCCCCCGGACGGGATCGGGCTCCTGCTCGCAAAAAGAGAAAGTCCAGCCCGCCTTCCTGCCCGACGAGAAAACAACAACACAACAAGCACCCCGAAGGGGGTGGAAGGAGTGATGTCACTGGCCGGGAGGCCAGGCTGACAAAGGCGCACCCCTCCCCCTCTGCGCCGCGCGGTCTTGGGGAGGGGCGCCCGCAGCGCGGGGGACTCGAAACTTTTCCTCTTTAAGAAAAAAAAAAAAAAAAAGCCGCGCGCTGCCCGGAGTGGTTTTTTTTTCCGCCTTCTTTCCTCGTCTCCCCTCCCCCCTCTTCCTTTTGAAAGTTTCTTCCCCCCCCACCGCATGGCTGATTCAACCTCACTGTCAATCAACCTTTTTTCCCTCCTGTTCCTTATTTAAATAAAGTTTAAAGCTCCTCCTTTCTCCAGCCCACCAAAGAAAAAAAAAAAAAGTCTGAAACTATAAATTGGGCTTTGCGCGCCGTAGCCCGGGAGAGTCAGAAAGGCGAGGGGCGTCCGGAGCCGGCGTGTGCGACTCCAGACCGGAGAGCCGGAGGCTGCGCCTTCCCCGCACAGGGACCTTCGCGACGCACCCAGATCTCGCCCCTGGACCGCGCAAGCGCCCGCGATGACCACCACCCTCGTGTCCGCCACCATCTTCGACTTGAGCGAAGTTTTATGCAAGGTAAAGTGGGGCGGAGCGTGTGCTTTTCAAAAAGTTCTAGCCTTTTGCTTAAAAAGAAAAAAAAATAGTTGAGAGTTTGGGGCTTGGGAAGTAGAGGCTAAGGCGCGATTGGAGGGAGGCGGTTCTTTTTTCCTGCATTTTGCAGTTTGAAGGAATGCGGCCCTGTCCTCCGCACCCTTGGGGTTTCACCAGTTCCTGGCAGGTTTACGTGTGAATCGGGGAAGCAGGGGTTTTGGGGGGCGAGGTCTGCCAGGCGGGGTTGCCGAGTGGACTGGTCAGGAGTGTGGGGCAAGTTTGGGGCGACTTTTCCGTACCTCCTGCACGGCTTGAGCCAGGCCGCGCGGGTCTCCCCAATTCTTTCGTGCGCGCTCTTGGTGTGCGCGCCAGGGTTCGAGTCTGCCCCGCACCGTCGCGGGTCGTGGGCATGGGGTGTGGAGGGAGTCTCGAGGGACCGTGTCGTGCGGGCATATTTCCCCGTCTCCTTTTGGTAAGCCCTAAATTTGCGAGGAAGAAGGTCGAAGGTTGTGATTGAAAAAGGTGTTCAGTGAGGCCGGTGGCCGCCGCGGCCTTGCTGACTTCCAAAGCGGTGGCCGGCCGCGCGGCGCACTCCGGGTGGACGGGGCGAGCAACTTGTCTGCGTTGGGAGGCGCGGGGTGCATCAGTTGGGACGGAATGTGACTTGAGTTCGAGTCCCCGCCTGTGCTGGTTTGATAGAGGCCTCAGCCTGATGGCTTGTCGGTCGGTATTGAATAAAGTGTCCAGGGTGTCCTAGGTGTGTGTTTTAAAACCCGAAATGGTCTAGGAGTGCGTTTAAAGTGTCCATAAACAAAGCCTGTGGATATTGTTAAATGTTTTGCCAGTCCTCTCCCCCAGTTTGAAAGGGCGAAGCTGCTAGGCTACTTTTAATTGCTAAAGTGTTTAGCCTTCTCTCAAACACGTCGGGTCATGTTGCTCTCTTTTCCCAGCTTGCTGCCTCTGTCGGCACGGCTTGCCAAGGCCCCAGGGCTGCAGGGTTGGGGTGCAGAGACGCGGAGGAGCTGAACAGCAACATCCAAAACTTGGAATTTTCGGCTTCCTTCCCTCCACTGCGCCTGCCCACGCTCCACCGGCCCGCGCTGCGGCACAGCCCCCTGGCCGGTCTTCCTTCTCTTTCCTGCTCTCCCGCTCTTTGATCTATTTCTTTCTTTGCCCTCCCTCCCCTGCAGGACTTTTTAAAAATGAACCTCATTGTTGAAAACCGGCTCTCCACTGGGTTCCTGTAATCCGCTTGGTGCAGTGGTTGTGCTTACAGATTCCCGATCCCCTGCTGCTGATCCTAAGGAACCAACTTTAGAATTTGCACAATGACACCCACTTAGGCCAAGAGCCTGCGCCTTTTCCAAATCTTAGGTACAATTAGGGCAGGTGACTAGGATCCCTTTGGAACAGAGCCCTGCCTGTGAGGAATCTGCAGCCCCGAAGTCCGGGGTTGATCGCTAAATGTGTGTGTGTGTGTGTGTGTGTGTGTGTGTGTGTGTGTGTGTGTGTCGGGGGGTGGGGTGCTTTTCTTTTCCTTCCCATCTGCAGCTTTGCGTTGAAGATTAAACACTGGCGCCCTTATCCACTTCTCTCTCGAGGCCAGGGGACAAGTCCAAAAGCATTTTCCCAGTGAAGAGGGTGGGAAATGGCAGGCAGAGGCTGCCCAGGGCGCCCCTTGCAGGACCCCTAAGTGTTTTTAGGGGTCAAAACTCAGTCTTTCCAACCTTGGACCAGACCTCTCCCCAGCAAGAAAACACAGGCAGCCTGAAAACCTGTTGCGGAAGGAAGGGAACACTTGTGAAGGAGGAAGTTAGTGTTGGGCCAAGGGTGGGGGAGGGGGCTCTCAACTGAGCAGAGGAGGGGGTCTTGACTGTTTTGTCTTTTCACTCGGGGTTTACCCATTTTTCTTACAAGAAAAATCTGGAGAGGTCTGCCTTGTGTGAGGTGTTCTGAGTTGAATCTGTTTCGGAGGTAAATAAGTTATTTTATAGGTTTAAAAAATTGTAGCTTTGGAGATACAGGATATGAAGGTGACTTTTGGGGCCGTGGATATGTAATTTGTCACTCTGGCCGGGATTTTGTGGTCTCATGCATGGAACCAAAGTAAGCCCTGGTGGCTGGTGTGTGTGGCAGAAGGGAGGGAAGGGGGCCCATTGGAGGAGGGGTGGTGGGTGTCACCTGTCAGTGACCTTGCCTTCTCTTCCCTTTCCTCCAGGGTAACAAGATGCTCAATTACAGTACTCCCAGCACAGGGAGCTGCCTGCTGGACAGGAAGGCCGTGGGTACTCCTGCCGGAGGGGGCTTCCCTCGGAGGCACTCGGTCACCCTGCCCAGTTCCAAGTTCCACCAGAACCAGCTCCTCAGCAGCCTCAAGGGTGAGCCAGCCCCGACCCTGAGCTCTCGTGACAGCCGCTTCCGAGACCGCTCTTTCTCCGAAGGGGGCGAGCGGCTGCTGCCGGCCCAGAAACAGCCTGGGAGCGGCCAGGTCAACTCCAGCCGCTACAAGACGGAGCTGTGCCGCCCCTTTGAGGAGAACGGAGCCTGTAAGTACGGGGACAAGTGCCAGTTCGCACACGGCATCCACGAGCTCCGCAGCCTGACCCGCCACCCCAAGTACAAGACGGAGCTGTGCCGCACCTTCCACACCATTGGCTTTTGCCCTTACGGGCCCCGCTGCCACTTCATCCACAACGCTGAGGAGCGCCGAGCCCTGGCCGGGGCCCGGGACCTCTCCGCTGACCGTCCCCGCCTCCAGCATAGCTTTAGCTTTGCTGGCTTTCCCAGCGCCGCTGCCACCGCCGCTGCATCGGGGCTGCTGGACAGCCCCACATCCATCACCCCACCCCCCATCCTGAGCGCTGACGACCTCCTGGGCTCACCTACCCTGCCCGATGGCACCAATAACCCCTTTGCCTTCTCCAGCCAGGAGCTGGCGACCCTCTTTGCTCCCAGTATGGGGCTGCCTGGGGGTGGCTCCCCAACCACCTTCCTTTTCCGGCCTATGTCCGAGTCCCCTCACATGTTTGACTCTCCCCCCAGCCCTCAGGATTCTCTGTCGGACCAGGAGGGCTACCTGAGCAGCTCCAGCAGCAGCCACAGTGGCTCAGACTCCCCCACCTTGGACAACTCAAGACGCCTGCCCATTTTCAGCAGACTTTCCATCTCAGATGACTAAGCCAGTGTAGGGAGGGACCCCCTGCTTCCTTCACCCCCTGGCCCCTCACCTCCCTACCTGCCCCATTTCCATTAACCCTACATTAACAAGGTTAAGCTCAAATGCCTTCCCCAGAACCTTGGAATGTCCCCTTCCTACTTCCCCCACCCTCCCCACACAAGGACAAGTCAATTTGTCAGTAGCTTTTTCTGGCTTGAAATGCCCTTCCGATTTCATAGCCCACTTAACCACGCATAACAGACAAGTCTCATATTTGTCAGTAGATGCCTCTTTTTCTGGCTTAAGCCTTAAGTGCCAAATCACAAAAGAAAAAGCAGTTAACAGTTTACAGAAGCAACTTAGTGCCTTGTAATCTAACTTTGTCACTGTGACTACATTACCTCTTCAGCGCCAGGGGGCACCCATGGGCCTCCTGGGGCCTCTGCCCATGGGGGGGTGGACACCCAAAACCAGCAGCTCCCTCCACTGGCGACATGACTGCACCTTCCCTTATTTCTCCCGCACACTTCTTCCTCTTCCCAGTAGAGAGTTGTATCCCACCCCCCCACCCTTGGGAGAGTGGTTGCTGGACTTGGGTTTTTGGGGAAAACTGTCTTGACATTCAAAACCTTTTTCTTCCCAACCTGGACTCCCATTGACTAATCTTGCCTGGGTTTGTAGGTCTGCAGGAAGGAAGGCTGGAAAAGTGGATGAAGATTTGGACATAAGTGGGACTTTGTGATTTAACTTTCTTTTCTTTCTTTTTTTTTTTTTTTTTAAAGTGGGGAGGAAGGGGAGGCTAGATGGACTATGAGAGACTCGATTTTGGTGCTAAAGTTCCCCAGTTCATATGTGACATCTTAAAAAAAAATAACAAAAAAAGAGAGAAAAGCTAAAAAAACATGTAAGGGGTGAGCAGTTAATGGTATTCATTCCACATACAATATCTGTGTAAAACGATTTCCTGTAGAAGTAGCTTTAATGGTTTTGCTCTAGAATACCTTAGGTCTACCCTTAGAGCTCTCACGCCATGCTTTTTTCCCTGGGTTTAAACTTCATATAACTTTCAGAAATTGGAGAGCAAAAATTTTGCTTGTCACTGCACATCAATATAAAAAAGCTTATTTAACTTATCAAAACGTATTTATTGCCAAACTATGCTTTTTTTTGTTAATTTTGTTCATATTTATCGGGATGACAAATCCATAGAATATATTCTTTTATGTTAAATTATGATCTTCATATTAATCTTAAAATTTTGTGACGTGTCTTTTCCTTTTTTTCCACAGTTTTAATATATTATTCTTCAACAACATTTTTTGTAACTTTACACTTTTTTGGTTATTTTATTTTAAAAAAATGAAAAATTAATTTAAAAAAATGCAAAAAACTGTTGGATTATTTATTTTAGAAATTCCCCCCTTTGTGTTGGACTGCAAATTGAGTTTCTTTCTCTTTAGGCTTTTCACAGCTAGGACTGAGAATGTATGTAAAAGTTCTGTGACAGTACAGAAGGAAAACGACTTTATGTGTAGTTTCTAAAAGGGAAGAAAAAAAAAAAGAGAGAAGCCCTTTGACTTTCACGTGCCCACCTCAAGACATTCCGCTCCCAGATTTGAGGTTCTGGATTCCAGGCTTGGAATTTTCCAATGTTAGTGTAAACAGAGCTGGCACACAGACACATTAAGATGAATGTAATTATTATTCCTCTTGCTGGTCACTACCGTCGCTTTCTATTTCTCTTTTCTTTGTGTGAATTTATTTAAAAGAAAAAAACTTTTTGTAACGACTATTTGCAGTTTAAAAAATCAATAAACCCCGTTTTTTTTTTCAAAAAACTGGTGGTAGCTCTGGTTTTGCTTGGTTTGAGGACTGACTTCACCTGTAGGTTTTCCCTAGGGAAGCCCTATACTTTTCCTGTATGGGTGGGATGGAGTTAGATGTACAACTCCTTTCGCTGACTGGGAGTTTCCTGCTTACTGAGGATGGGTGGTGAAGGTTTGGTGCTAAGGAGCCTGTTCTTCCTGCTGGGTTGCTTAATCTTTTTTTTTTTTTTTTTTTTTTTGCCATACTGGGGTATTGAACTCTGGACCTTGCGCTTGCCAGGCAGGCGGTTAAGCTGTTGAGCTGTGTATCTCCAGCCCCCTTTGCTGGGTTGCTTCAGAGAAGACAGCCTGGTAAGGTTAGGACAACTACTCAACAGCAAAGGCTGATGTTGCCCGTCTAGCCTCAGAGTTTAGGGCTACCTTTCCCCGCCATACACACCATCTCAGCCTGTGTGTCTTCATCCCTTGGGTTAGGAGCAGCTCAGCTAGGGTCACTAAGCTGGTCACTAGGAAGTGGAGTTTCACCTGTAAGAGGAGTTGACTCGCTGAATTTCTACCTCGGTTCTGCTAGGCCTTTCACAAAGGCAGCCAGGTCTTCAGGAGATTGCCTCCATTCCAGGCTGTGCTCTCTACCTTCAGAACTTTCTGGCTAGCAGGTACTATCCAGGGGGTTGGGTGAGGTAGGAAGAGTTTTTCTATTCCAGGGCAGGGGCTAATGATGCAGGAAGGGGAGAAACAGGCCTTCCAGGAAGCAGTGTCTTATCTGTACTCTTAGGCGGGTGGTGGTAGTGCTGTGTGATCTTCCTTTCTGATTAAAAGCAAACAGTGGTTCACCTTAAGCTCATTCCTGGGGGTATATGGGCGCATATGGTGGACATCAATTTCTCCCTCTTGTGGTGACAATGACTGGGTTCACAGGACTCCAGCCAGCCCTAAATATCCTCCCTGGAGTTAAGATAACAATGATAAGCATTGACTCCAGGCCTGGAGGGTAAAGTTGGCTGTAAAGGCAAGGAGAGGCTTTCTAGCTGTCCTTAGGCCTTAAACTCTTTTACTGTCCCTCATGTGTCCCTCTGGGGAGTGCACAAGCTCAGAGTTAAGCCAAACAGGCCCAGAGTGTAGCTCTTACAACAGAAGCTATTTAGGAAGGTGAAGAGCCAAGCCTTTCGGGCCCATTATCTTTCTAGGATAATTGAACATGAGGGGGCCTGAACACTGGTAGGCTGGCAGGAGATGGGGGCCCAGGTCTGGCAGGGGACCTGTACCTCTGAGCTCCTGCACAGCCCACTAGGGTGGGAGCCACGCAGAAAGAGCTGAAGACGAGGTCTCCACAGAGGGAAGTAGATAGGAAGGGCCAGGTCCTGCTTTGCCAGCCAATTTGCTGGGAACTGGGTTCCCTCCACCCCCTGGCTGGGACCCCAGGGAATCTCTGGTTTGGGGACCTGAACAAGGCCTTCCTGGTGAGGCCAGGTCTCCATGGCTGCTGGCCTTGCAACCCATACTTGGCTGAGTGTCTTCTCTTGGAGCAGCTCAAAGTAACAAGCTATTTTAGCTACTGGTTGATGGCTTCCCTTTCCTGGCCTGGCCACCTCGTTGTCAGGAGGAAGGTGAGGGACTGCTATACCTTAGTGGCACTCGGGACAGTTTTTGAGGGCAAACAGAGAATCTGGGGCAGACTTAACATGGGTTTTGTAGTCCGTTGGATCACAAAACTTTGGTTCTGAAAGCAAGGGAGGCGGGGGAGATGGATCCTAGCAGGAAGAAGGCTCCATGACACAAAGGAAGAAGACCCGGACAATGCCTCATCAAACAGTCCAAGCTTGGAACTTTCAGCTGTACCTTGAAGCATTACCAAGAGTCAAGTGCTTCGCTAGTAATGAGAGCTCTTTGGGCTTTTGTGGTCCTTAAGAACTGTGTTTTAATTCAGATGTTCATAACAAATCATGGTGAGGCTTCCCTATAACTCCATTCTCCCTGTGGAGAAACAGGGGCAGAGAAACAGCTTATTAACTGTCACCCAGGGAAAAAGTGCTTGAACACAAGCAGCCTGACTTCATCACTGTTGTGTTTCACCCCTTGCTGGCATAGGGACAACACTGGTGCAGTCCCTGGCACATGGTGGCTGCAGTGCTGAAGTGTCCTTTTCCCTTGGCCTTTGGGGCAGTTTTGCAGGAGTGTAGGCAAACAGGGTGGGTGGTGTCTGCATGCACCCCTCCCCCAGACGTCATGATCTCGTGTCCCGGGAGGGCCTGGATTGGCGTGTTTGGAGGAGGGGGCCTGGGAGCACAGGTAGGCCATCCTCGTGGGCCATCCTCGTGGACTTTCCCCGGACTGCCTGCTGGGGGTGGTTTCTGTTAATGATCAACAGAGCAAAGGGTGCCTCAGGTGTCGCGGGGAGTTGGCCCCTTGCCCTTCTTCCCCCAGGGTCGCCCACAGCTGCACGTAGTCAACCATGAATCATGTCTGACTGGCCTGCCTGGAGTGCTACCTGAGTTCAGGGGGTGCAGGGCTGAGAGGTCCTGCTCGCTGCCTTGCACAAGGCCGATTCCTGGGATGCAGAGAGCTGGGCAGCAGGGCACACCCTTCCCGTGAGTGCAGGTCAGCCCCTGAGTGGATACAGTCTGGGTTACAGAGAACCCTGGCCTAAGGACCTTTGGTGTTCCTTGGAGAAGCCCCAATGTTCCATCTGAGTTACTGCTGTGGGAACCCAATCCGTATAGGAGCCAGGGCCGGGGTGGCCCATAAGAGTTCCTGTTGGCCAGTAGACCAGGATGCCATCTCCTCTTATTTGGGTTATTTGCAGTTGTTTTGAAAAGTTGACAAAGCTCTAGTCTCAAGGTACAGAGCTGTGACGACTGCACCTGAACTATCAGCTTGGGGTAAAATAAATAGAGGCAATGGCTAAACCCAGGACAGTTTTCTCCCCAGCTGGAGCTGGCTGTCCTGACTCCCAGTTGTACCTCAAGCATGAGGAGCCTGTGATCACCTAAGGCTGACTTATTTCTTCTGCCTAATTCCAGGGTAAACAGCTGTTTTTGGAGTCAGAGGGACCTGGGTTCAAGCTCCTGCTTGGTCCGAGGGTTTCCCTGTGCTTCTAGACTACAGACTTAGTAAACAGTTTAGAGCCCAGTTTCTTCATTTGCAAAATGGGATGATGATGATGAATGAGGAAAAGAAGGGAAAGAAAGGAGGAGGAGAAGGAAAAAAAGAGGAGGGGGAGGGGAAGAAAGAAACAGAAGGAGAGATCCGGGTGGTGCAGGCCTGTAATCCCAGCACTTGGGAAGCTGAGGCAGGAGGATTGTTGTGAGTTCAAGACCAGCCTGAGCTACAAAATCAACTTAAGGCCAGCCTGAACTACATAGTGAGACCCTGTCTCAAAAAAAAAAAAAAAAAAAAAAAAAAAAAAAAAAAAAAAAAAAAAAAAAACAAGGAGAAAAGGAAGAAGAAGAGGAGGAAGGGAAGGTGATAATTAATTACATCTGGCTGTACTGCGTCATCATCATTCAAAGGAATATTAATAATTCCATAATTGAACAAATGACTGATGCACAATGACAGGGATGAATTACAAAAACGAAGTTCAATGAAAGGAAGCAGCCATAGGGACACACACAGTGGGAGTCCATCTGTACAAAGTCCTAAGTCAGTTTACAAGGTTAGAGTTCCACAGAACAGAAAAGCAAAATCCACAGTAATCCAGGTATACCTGGATTGTCACCCTCATCAGAATTAAAATGAATCTGTTTTTAATAATTTTACTGAGAAATAAAAAACCGATTAGTAGGACAGTGTGTGGCAGAACCAGGGGTTGAATTCAGGCCCTTGTGTTTGCCAGAGAAGCGCTTATTGCACTGAACCATCTCCCTGGCCCTAAAATGAATCTATAGTAAGCCAGTACCTCTCAAGGTTTGTAAGAGGTGAAGGGGAGCTGGGAAATTGGTGTCTGGTGAAGTTCTGAGGGACTTGGCCTATGGTCACACTTGACAGTACCTGCGAACATGTATCATTGGCTCCATTTTCCAGATGGAGAATGTCAGCTCAGTGAGGTCAGTAGACACTATTATTTGGCCGTATAGCATGTAGCGGGGACTGTCTGAGGGCTGTCTGAGCTCAACCCTCACTTGGTACAGGAGACAATGTCAAATGGCATCACTCTTCTCTGGGAACCCACAGTCACAAGGGAGGACATTGTTTTGTTTCATCTCATCCTTCCTTGAGATCTCTGTATCCTAACTGGTCACCCACTCTGTGCCCAGGGGCAGGGTCATGGGCTTATTTTTTGTCTCTTTTAGAAGTGGGCAAACCAAGGTGCAATGCAGTGACAGTTGATATACTGAGTTTACTGGCAGTTTCATCAAAACTAAAGTCCCTATGTTGGCTGAGTTGCCACACAGCTAGTGGTGGAAGGAACCATGTTTTAAAATGTAGAGGGCTGGGCATGGTGGTGGATGCCTGTAATCCCCTTTTAGCTTGAGGCAAGAGGATTGTTGTGAATTCAAGACCAGCCCGAGCTACAAAGTAAGCTCAAGGCCAGCATGAGCTGCATAGTGAGAACCTGTTTTTTTTTTTTTTTAATTTAAAGGTACTGGGGGCAGCCAAATAGTTAGTTCTATCTGAATTTCAGAGTAGGTAAAGCTGAAATAAGTTTGGCTACTTTGTGGCCTTTGACCTCTGCTTCTCTTTCAGCATCGTGAAGCTACTGGGTTTGGCATCTATGCTGCCTCCTCCTGAACAGAGGCCGGCGCGTTACATCCGAATGATGCATACCAATGCACTCTGTGCAGTCAAGCATTCTGGAAAAATTTCTGGTGTGAGGGACCTGACAGGGTATTTTGGTTTTTGGCTAGGAGGTGGCCAAGGTACAGCTTTCTTCAGTTGTTCCAAATCCAGGTTCATCAGACATGAGCTGTCTCCACTGTGCCACTCAGGTTCAACCCCAAGGTCAAAGCTGTGTACCTGAGGTGGTGAAGTTGGTGTCACATCTGCCCTGGCCCCCAAGATCAGTTCCTTGGGGCCATCTCCAAAAAGAATGGATGATGACATTGCCAAGAGAACTGGTAACTCGAAGGGTCTGAAGATTAAGGTGAAGCTGGCCGTTCAGAACAGACAGCCTCAGACTGAGGTGGTACCTCTGTCTCTGCCTCTACCCTGATCATCAGAGACCTCAAGGAGCTGTAAGAGACAGAAAGAATCAGAAAAGCATTAAACACAGTAGAAATATCACTTTTGATAAGGTTGTCCACATTGCCTGAAAGATGTGGTGCCAGTCTTTAGCCAGAGAACTTTGTGGAACTATTTTTTTTTTTTTTTTTTTTTTTTTTTTTTTTTTT
>PVKA01017453.1:0-45708 GCA_004027165.1 Ctenomys sociabilis | reverse complement strand
TGTTGGAGAGGTTGTGGGGAAAAGGGAACACTTCTCCACTGCTGGTGGGAATGTAGACTGGTACAACCATTGTGGAGGTCAGTATGGAGACTCCTCAAAAGAATAGGACTAGAAATCCCATTCAAGCCAGCTATCCCCCTACTGGGAATTTTCCCAAAGGATTTGGATACACTGTATCATAGAGATATATGTATACTTAGATGTTATTTTGAAAGGTACGGCTTCCATAATTTCTCTGTCAAGGCATCCATTCATTCGTACAAAAATTCTACTAAAGTGAGAAATGCCAATTTTACTTCTTCCTTTCCAATCTTTATTCTTTTTATTTGCCTCTATTATCTAATTGCTCTGGCTAATGTTTCCAGTACTATATTGAATAGGAGTGAAGACAGTGGCCAACCTTGTCTTATTCCTGATTTTAAAGTGAAGGTCTTCTGTTTTTTCTGATTTAGTATGTTGGCTATTGATTTCTCATAGATGGATTTTTATTATGTTGAGATATAGACCATTTACTGTGATTGACTTTAGAGTTTTTACTATGATAGGTTTTTGGAATTTTTTCATTTTTTAAAGGGAGTAAAAATTAGAATTAAAAGAGAAAACAATTACAAGTGATACAGAATTTCACACAACAAAGTTATATGAATTTCACAGTATTTATAATGGTATTATTGTCTTCAAACAAGTTATTCATATTATTAGATATATGCATGCAAAATTGGAAAAAAGGAAAAATAAAGAAATGTGTAAGACATTAAGGAGACAAAAGGTACAAACAATAAGTGCTGAGTGTTGGACTTTTGCAAAAGATTTTTCTGCATTTGTAGAGATGATCATGTGGGTTTGCTCTTGGTTCTATTGATATGGTATATTATTCTTATGGATTTATGTATGTCCAACTATCCCTGCATTCCTGGAATGGATCACACTTCGTCATGGTGCATAGTCCTCTTGATGATTTGCTGCATTTTATTTGCTAGTTTTTTTTTTTTTTTTTTTTTTTTTTTTTTTTTTTTTTTTTTTTTTTTTTTTTTTTTTTTTTTTTTTTTTTTTTTTTTTTTTTTTTTTTGTGGAACCAGGGATTGCTAGGCAAACCCTTATTCTACTGAGCTATCTCCCTGGCCCCCTATTGGATAGTATTTTTATTAAGGATCTTTACATCTGTATTCATTAGAGAAATTCACCTGTAATTTTTTATTTAGTTTGATGTTTCTCTGCTTTTGGAATCAAAGTAATAACTGCTTCTGGGAATAAGTTTGTGAGAATTGCTTTTCTTTCAATTTCATTGAAGAGTTTGAGAGAAAAGTTGTCATAAAATATATAAATTTCCTTAAAGTTCTACTGTGAATCATTTGGGACCTGGGCTTTTGTTTGTTGGTAGCTTTTTGTTAAATTTTCAATTTAGTTTCTCAATTTTGTATTATTCAGAGTTTCTACATCTTATTGACACAGCTTTATCATTTCATATATATCTAGGAAACTCTCCATTACCTCTCTTTTCTGTCCCATGAAAGTACAGATTTTGGAAGGAGGCATTGATGATCTTCTGAACTTCTCTAGGGTCTGTATTATGCCCTCTTCATTCTTCCATAAACTTAGGTTTTTTTACTTCCTTTTTTTGACTAGGTTGGCTAGGGATTTTTCCATTTTATTTTTTCTTTTATAGAGTTATCTCTTTTATTTGTTCTTTGTATTGTTTTCTTTGTCTATGTTGCTTTTATTTCTGCTCTAATTTTATAATGTACTGTATTCATTGCACTTTGTGAGCATCTTGTTCTTCTTTTTCTAGGAACTTGAGATGCAGCATAAGATAATTTATTTGGGCTTGTTCTGTTTACCTAATGTGCAAATTTACCACTATAAATTTTCCTCTTCAAAAGTTATTAATGCATCCCACAAATTTTGATAGGTTTTGTAAGCATTTTCATTTGATTGTAAATATTTATTGTTTTATTTTTATTTTTTATTTTTTTACCAGGACTAGTGATTGAACTGAGGCCCTTGTGCTTGCCAGGGAAGCACTTATTCCACTGAGCCATCTCCCAGGCCCTGTGAATATTTTTAATCTTTTCTTCAATTTCATCTGTGACCCACTGGAGGGTTGTTATTTAAATTTTATGTGTTTATGATGTTTTTGTAGTTTCCTTTGTCAATAATTTCCCGTTTTCTTACATTGTATCAATTCGTATACATGGAATAATTTCAATCTTTTTGAATTTATGTAAGAGTGCTCTGTGTGCTAATATATGGTCAATTTTGGAGAATGCCCTATGAGCAACTGAGGAAAATATGTATTCTGTTGTTGAGTGAAACACTCCATAAAGTTCTACCACATCAATTTTTTCACATGTTTTGTTTGGTTCTGATAATTCTTTGCTGAGTTTTGCCTAGTAGATCTATCTCTTTATGACAATAGTATATTAAAGTCAACCACTATTGTTGTGTTATTGTGCATTTGAATTTTCATGTCTGTTAAAATTTGCTTTATCTAGGTGAGTGCTACTACATTAGTGCATATATATATATATATATATATATATATATATATATATATATCACTTCCTCTTGTAGTTTTTTCTTAACAAGTATTTATTGACCTTCTTTATCTATTTGAATGTTTTTTCATTTCAAGTTGATATTGTTAGCACCCAGCATAGGCACCCATGATTTATTCTGATTTCCTGTGGCATGGGAGACTATTTTCCACACTTTGACTTTTCGTCTCTGAATTTCCTTTTGAGTTGAATTTGTTTCTTGTATACAGCACTATGTTGGATTTTGTTTCTTAATCCACTCTGCTAGTCTGTTTCTTTTGATTGGTGTACTGATGCCATTTGCTTTATTATAACTGATATTATTGGCTTATATTTGACATGTTATGTTCCTGCCGTAAGTTCCATACTTCTTCCCCCTTTTTAATTAATTGTTCTGTTTGGTGGTTCCTTCCTGTTGTTCTTGAAGCTGTGATCACATTTCTCTCTTTCTAGAATAAATGTCAGTACTCATTGTAGGGTTGGTTTGGTGGTCATGAATTTCTTATTTGTTGTTTGTAATGGAAAAACATTGTTTATGGTTGAGTTTGGTAGTTTTGTAGGGTGTATCAATCTGGGTTGAAAGTTATTTTCTTTCAGGACTTGAAATACTTCACTCCTAGCTCTTTCTTTTGTGGAAATCAGGATTGAACTCAGGCCCTTGTGCTTGCCAGGCAAGCACATTGTATTGAGTTATCTCCCTGGCCCCTCCTAGCTCTTCTTGATTTGATGGTTTATGTTCAGAAATCTGTTGTGATTCTGATGGGCTTTCCATTGTAAGTGATCTATTTCTTCTCTCTAGTGGCTTTTAATATTTTACTGTTTTTCTAAATTTTAGAGACACTATTATATGTCTATTTATAGATTGTTGTGGTTATGATCATGTGGATTTCTATATGCCTTGCTTATCTGTATGTCAGGTTCTTTTATCATGTTTGGAGAATTTTTGTGAGTACGTCAGCAAACAGTGTTTATGTCATTTGGGTTTTCTCCCACTACTTCACTTTTTTCCTGTATTTCAGAGAAGGGTCTACAAGGTGTTCAGGATTTCACTACTAAATCAGGCTCATAGTGATTCTCCTGTTTACAGCCACCCAAGTGCTGGGATTACAGGCAAGAACCACCATGTCCAGTCTCAATTGCCTGCTCAGTGCAATCTGGGGATCGGGCTGGCACTGTAGTCCCAGGGATCAAACCTCAGGCCTCTTTGCCTGCTTGCAGGTGCTTTAATCCACTGAGTTATTTGGCTGGCACCTCTGCTTTATTGACACCTATTATTCTTATATTATTTTTGTTAGTGTTATCTTGTAGCTGTTGAATTATTTCCTTGTTACTTGTTAGTTTTCAGATATCTTTCCTTTCAGGTTTATTAGCTGCAACACTTTCTTTGAGGTCTGAAAACCTATCTTCATTTAAGTGGTTTGCAAATTTTCAATGTGCTTCTTAATTTCCTGGATATTAAATCTGTTTCATGCATTCTACTTCTTTCCTGTATTGGATTATTTATTCAGTATTTCCATCATTTTTCTATTCTCTTTTTTAAAAGTTATGTCTTTTTTAGCTATGCTGAGAAAATCTTTCATGATTATTGTCATTTCTTTTTTGAATGGAGAGATTATTTCTGCTCTTATTTCTTCTATAGCCTGAAGGACTTAATTATTTACTTCATTTGCTGTCATTTCAGATATTTCAGCTTGTGATTTTGAAGTTCTTTTCTCTTTGTCTCCTGGATATGTTCTGGGTGAGCTAGAGGATTGAGGTTGCCTTTTGCTCCTGCAGATTAGCAGTTTTGAAGTTCCTAGTAATCACACAGACAGAATCGTGCAGGCCACCCAAAGTCTGCCAAAGTTTTTAAATGGCTCCAGGAAAGCTATGTGCCTGCTAGAACTTGGCTCACAGGTCATAGCTCTCTTTTGTTCTGTAGGCCACTCAACATCTGAAGCTTGAAATTGCTGTGATCCTCATATTTTCAGCCTTCCCAAAACTGGGATTACAGATGTGTGCCACCTTGCCCAGTCTCAGTAGCCTGTTACACTCTCTGAGTATGGGGTCGGTGCAGCATATCATATCATGTATTGAATCACTTTGTCTGCACTTGCTTAACTCAGTGCTTAGTCTGCAGAGCTATCTCACTGACTTTGAAAATACCATTTTCTATAATGATTGCACAGGTTTACATTCTCCCAATAATGGAGGTATGCATTTTATTCACCACAGCCATGGCAGCTCTTAATTTTTAATTTCTAGGTCATTGCCATTCTACCTTGACTTAAATTGGAATCTTAGCTTTCTTTTCATTTCCAACAGTCTAATGACAAGAGAGATGTTGAAACTTCATTCTTTTTTGTCATTTGTATTTCATTTGTATAGTATCCATTCATCCTGTGTACAGTGTATATTTTTGACTTGGTATTTAATTTAAGTGGTCAATTTTTTTAAAAAAATACTTTAGATATACTCAGTGTATGAATCAGATGTCTGTGCTGAAGCTGACAAAATTGTTTCTCAGTGGTTAGGTAGTTTCTTAACTCTACTGATTGAATCTTTTGCTATGCAAAATCTTTTTAGACTGCTCTAATTCCATGTTTTTTTTGTATTATTACTTTAGTTGATATTCTGCTTAGAAAATACCTCCCTACATTTATGTTTGCAAGTATTTTACATATTTTATCTTCTAGGATGTTTAATGTTTCTATTACAATGTTTACATCTTGATACATTTTTGACTTTTATTTAATATATGCAGAGATCATATTTTAATTTCAATCTCTACACAAAATAATCAGTTTTCCCTGCACCAATTATTGAATAGGTCACTGTCATCTGTTTTATGCATTTAACCTCTTTGATGACAATTGAATACCTGAATGTGTAAGAAGTTTTATATCTTCAGTTTTGTTATATTTGTCTACATATCAATATTTTTGGTAGAACTCGGGATTGAACTCAGGACCTTGTGCTTGCCAGGGAAGCGCTTATTCCATTGAGCCATCTCCTTGGCCTCGATATATCAGTTTTTGTTCCATTATCATATTATTTTTATTAATATTACTTTGTAACATATCTTGAAGTCATATATTACTATTCCTCCTGCTTTGGTATTGCTGTCCAAAATTGCTTTTTACATTTTAAGTCTCTTCAGGTTACATATGCATTTTGGGACTGCTTTTTCAACATCTATAAAGTATATTGTTGATTTTTTTTATTGAGACTGCATTGAGTCTGTACAGCAGACTTGGGAATATGGCATTTTGACAAAATTTGTTTTGCCTATGAAGCAGCAATGGGCAACTTTCTATTTTCTGTTGATCTCATCTCTCTCTTTTTTCAGAATACTATAGTTTTCTTTGTAGTGGTACTTCATTTTCTTAGATTAATTTGTAGGTATTGCATTTCTCATAACACAAACTAATTTCATAATTTTCATCTCATCTCATCTCATTCATTATTGGTGTATATAAATGCAAATAAATTTTGTGTTGATATTGGATCCTGATACATTGCTGAAGCTCATTATTTAATGCTGAGATTTTTGGTAATGTTTTCTGGTTTCCTATGTAGAATATTATATAATCTGCAAATAATAGTAATTTTGAATTAATTCTTTCATATATATATATATATATATATATATATATATATATATATATTCCTTTTTTGCCTAATTACTCTTGCTTATTTTACAAGTACTAATTTTAAAAAGCAGTCATAGGGGCTGGTAATATAGCTCTGCTGTCTAAGTGCCTGCTTGACAAGTGCATGGACCCAAGTTCAATCCTTGGCACCAAATACTGTACCAAACCCACCCCCAGTGCACTCGTTCAGCAAGTGAGATGAGGTGTGGTGCCACATGCCTGTAATTCCAGTGCTGGGGAGGCTATAAAAAGGAAGACCACTATGAGTCTGAGCTATGTAGTGAGAAATTGTATCTAATACATTTTTAAAAGTAGTTATGGTGGACATCTTTTACTTCTTCCTGACGTGAGGAGAATGATTTCAGTTTTTCACCATTTAGTATGATCTGTTTATTGGTTTGGCATAAATAACCTTTATTATCTTCCAGTGTTGTCCATCTATACCTGTTTTATTCAAGTTTTTCATCATGAAATGTGTTGGAGTTTGGACTTTGTTGAAAAACTTTTCTGCATCTATTGATATGGACATGTGCTCTTTAGGCTTGAATATATTTATGTGATGTTACATTTACTAACTTGTATATGTTGAACCATCCTTGCAATGTTGAGATGGAACCTACTTGACCATGATATGCAATCTTTCTGAATATATGCTCCATTTCTTAATATTTTGTTGTAGATTTTTGCATGTGTGCTGAGTAGCTTGGGACATCACAGCACATATTTTAAAAGGGTTTATTTAACAAAGTGTATATAATGCCCATGCTTATTTTTTTAGTAGTTTTGATGTTGGTCAATTATGTATTTTCATTTAATGAGTTATATTATGCAATGTGTACTTAACAGGAGAATAGAATTTCAATAAAATGAAATATTAAAATTTTAACAAGTACTAGTAATAATAAAATAAAATAAAATTTTAATAAGTACTGAGTTTAGAATGAGTCAGTATTTTCAGCATCAACTGTTTACTTGCTTAGAAAATTAAAAGATATTACTTGCTTAGAAAATTAAAAGTAAAAGTAAAAGAAATAAGTTCCTATGCGAACTGCAGTGACACATATGGTAAAATAAAATTTTACCATAGAAATGACCTTGGCTTCTATTAGCAAGCCTAAGACAGTCTTCAAATATGAAAATAATATCTTCCACATAGCAGTATCACTTACATTGACAGCACATACATTTTGATTTCTTTTGGTTCTTGGCAGGTCAAATTTGTCAACTTGCTTGTCTTCCTAGTTTGTTAGGAGCTTAATATTGTATTATATAATGTATACTTACTATGAAAATAGAATACAATAGCATAAAATACCATATACGCCTGAATATGAGTCAAGAAACATTTTCTACATAAACTGCTTTTTACAACTAAGAAAATGAAATTAGAAACAAAGATCAATATGAGCTACAGTTAAAATACAAATAACAATTTAAAAGAGAAATAACATTTACTTTAATCATGACACCTAAGGCAGTATTCACACATGAAAAGTAAGTGTGATATAAATAAATACTGCTTATATTGACAGCACAAATATTATTTTCCTCTCTTTTTTGACCAGGTATACTTCACATTTTGCTTGTCTTGTTCTCTGAGGAGAGTCTTATGATGATTACCTACCTGATAACTGGTTTGCTATGGAGTGTATAGTTCTTACTGTGTTGTTATTGGTCATTTGCCAATTTCACTCCTAATATTCTAAGAAAATACTGCATGATATTTTGTGTTTCCCATTTGCTTTATGAAAATCTTTAGAGATGGCAATGCAGCTTAGCGGTACAGCACCTACTTGGCCCTGGTTTTGATTCTTGTCACCAAAAAATAAATATGCCTCACATGTTTAAGGTCATGTAAAATATAATCATGGGCCAATGACTTACATTTTAAGTGATGTCATAGTTGTTGCATAACTCAGCAACATCACTTCTGCCTTTTCCTTTATTTTGAAAACATGAGCATATCTGGCTTCATTTGTCTTGATGATTTACTATCCATCCTTTTAATGGGGTCTTTTTGAGATAGTGTTTCAACATGTAGTTCAGGCTTGCCTTGAACCTGCCATATATTGTAAGATTACCTTAAATTTACAGGATATCATACATCAACCACATGAGTTCAGGCATGTTTTGATCAAGAACAAAATTTAACAACGTATCATTATCATGTTGGCAAGAAACTATGCTTTAATTTTTTAAATTAGTAACCACCTCTTGAAGTGAAAGAAAATTACTGGTAAAAATTGCACATCAATACCATAGGAAAAATTAAAAGTTTCACCTAATAATAAACTTGTATGCTGAGAATATTAGGGCAATCATTTTTGTGTGTGGGTTCTTGTCTTTTGTTTGTAGTTGTTTTCCTCTTTTGTTAACAGATTTACTGAAACATTAAAATGTATAGGCAGTCATTCAAAAACAAGGTATGTACAAATATGTGTAAGGCACACAATGGGATTTCTCAGATATCAGGTTTTCTCAATAATAAATCAACACAAATATATAAATAAAAAAGTGAATGAGTTCAAATTTTATCATTAAGCACTCATATATTCAAAGATATAATAATAGATTATATCTTGAAATTTCTTATGTATAATACATTGAGTTCTTAGGAGTAACATGTTTAAGTTATTATCTCAAATTATTATTTTTGTTTGCTTCTTTGCATGTTTGATTTACTAAAACATCAACTAACCTGGGAAAATCAAGGTAGCAGAAACATATAGCATGTCTACTTCTTTTGCTTTTTCTGTATTTGTGGAAGGGTTTAGAGGATGCTCAGGGTCTCATTACAAGATCTGACTCACCGTGGTCCACCTGTTTACAGACTCCCAAGAGCTGGGATTACAGGTGCTTGCCACCATGCCCAGTCTCAATTGCTGTCTCAGCGTGCCTTGGGGGCAGAACTTGGACAGTAGGCCCTGGGATCAAACCCTCAGCCCTTGTGCCCATTTACAGGCACCTTACTCTGCTTAGCTGTTTGGCTGTACCTAACATGTCTACTTCCTTAAGGGTCTCAAATCAGTTATAGAAGGTTATAGAACAATATTTTCTTAGGCCTTTTAAGTGAGTTCTGCTTGCTGTGTTTACATGTTGCTGAGGTGATAACTTCCCCCAAATGACTACGTAGTCTTTAAGGGTAAGTGTGAATATTACATGAGGCCTCAAGTCACTTCATTAATGGATACAAACATAGAAGAAAAAAGACTAAGGGAATTGGTGACTGAGCCACATGGCAAAATGTATGCTAGCAGTCTGCAGTCATTGGCAATACAGACACACATACAGCCTTCATAATCAAAGTCTTCATAGGGATGTCTTCTCTAATTTCTTGGTTTGAAGAAATTACAGAAACAGCTTCAGCCTTTTGCCACGAAGACCAAACATCTTCAGTGTTCATATAAAAGACATTAATGGGTCAGTCTATTTTGCCCCAGGGGATTTTCCATCAGGAGAGTACCCATTGTACCCACTAAACACTCTTGAGGCTCTGTGTTGAGTAGCTGTAGGTTTATGTATTGACAAAGGAAAAGACCCTTAGCTGGGGAGGGGCTGGTCCTGCTGTGACGCAGAATGTCCTTCCCCTGAGACTCAGCAAATATGTTTGGTTTTGTATTTCTGTTTCACCCTAAGAGACAGTCAGCTCTGTATTTCTAACAGCAACAGTGCTAGAAACAACACTGTTTAGGTTCAGAAGGTCCAACCAGTTATCACCTACTGCATTTTCCAAAAGTAATACTCCACCGTGTTCCCTGCCAGTTGCACACATGTTAAGATTGACATATGCACAAGCTGGACCAGGATTGAGAAACCCTCTGGTGAATGTGATTTTCAGGTCAGACCCTTTAACTGCATTTTCTCTACAATAGGGATTTCTTCTGATGCAGAATCTGAGTATGGTTTCAAGGGAGCCTTTATAGTGGCACATATGATCTCTCTGTGGCTTTCAATAATATTATTCACATACCACTATTCAGACTTTGCATTATAATACATTGTTATTTCATCAGTGGGCACTTGGTGGCATTTTTTGTGAAGTTTTTGGATGCAATTGATATCTTCCCGAGCCATTCCTTCATCCAACATTGACTGGTGAAGAGTGACATCTAAGAGAACCAAGGTCTGAGCATCCATGAGGCAGATGTCTTCCTCATGTAGCTTGTGCCTTTCCACAACAATGCTCCCACTCTTCTGGAACTGCTCAAGCTCCTCACTGTCCACCTGCTTGATGGCCACCAGCGCTGATTTAAAGGCTCCCTTATGGTACTTTTCCAGGTCCATGTGATCTAGCTTTGCTCTTAGCCATATGCTGTACTTGTTTTTATCTGCTGTGTAACTTTATGAACATTTGATTCCTTAAGAACATACTTCTCCAAGGATCTTATATCATTCAGAGCTTCAGGATCTTGATGGATAACCACAATTTCTTTCAAAGGATACTTTATAGGAAGGCTATTTTTAGCAAAGCAAAGCTTCCCTTTTAGTCTCTAATCTACCCAGGAGGGATGCAAGAAGCAAAGGATCCACCAATCTAAGACATTTTTGGCTTTCTCTGACCATATTCTCATTGTAAAAGAATTCCACTTCCTCCTCCTTCTAGAGTCTTAGGATGTTTTGTGTGAAGAACTGGTATGTATTGTACTATGGAGGCAACACAACCTTTAGAAAGGCTGGCACACCTTCCTCCTTAAAACAGAAGTTTTCTGCTCTTACCACAGTAGAATTGATTGGATATAACCTAAGGGCATTAGTGCCATAGTTTGTGATGACTGAGACTGAATCTGGATAATTCTTTTTTTGATTTTCTCATTTGTTGGCCATTACTCACCAGGATGAACCCCTTCACAATCAGGTTCTTGAAAGATGACTGTCCAAAGAGAGCTATGGCCAGTACCAGCAGGGTGTAAAACCATCCTCTGGTTTGGTCAATGCTGTCACCAATGAAATCTACAGGAAATGCATCCTCAAACTCCCTCTTATTTTCAAATGGATAGTGAACCTGGGCCTACAGTATATTACCACTCTAAAATCAGCAGTCAAACACCTCAGAGATGCATCGAAATGGCTTGATGGAATGCTCAGGTGGTCAATGCTCTCTTTGTAATTATATGATATTATTTCTCCTTGTAGTTCTTCAAGTTCTGTCACTGAAACAACACAAAGTCGTCACTGACCCACAGCAGGATGGGGTGCCCCAGTATCTGTTTCTGGAGTATTATCTCATTTTCATTTCTAACTATTGGTAGTTAAGCATGTTTATACCTTCTTGGGTTAGTTATGGTAGTGTGTATAAGTCATGGAATCTTGTTGTTTTGTTTCTTGTTTATATGTTCTGACAAGGCCTCATATAATTATAAGGCTATGTCAGAGGTAGATAAATTTGGAGTGCATGACGTTTACATTAAAGATGTATGATCATTTCACTGATGAGTGGGAACTGACCTAACACCAGAAAACTAGATATAGTGCAAAAGTTCCGTAAAGACACTGATAAGGTTTATTATATTTGTTCTCTTCTACCACCATAAAACTTTGTTACTCTGCCATCTACCATGCTACCTGAGAGACATTCAATTACAGACTGAAATTAAAAAATCTCTGAGCTAAATAAAACTTCCCTTGCTTTGCTTTCAATATCAAGTATTTTGTCTCAGCAATGAGAAAAGTAACCGAGACATGATTTTTTAAACTAATTTTATTGAGAAACAAATGTCAATGAGACATTTTCACAACTGATTAATCTTGGCACATTTTCAAGATTTAATACCATGCATATTGTTTTCATAGTGGTTACTCATTGAACAAGATGCAGACTTGATATCCTGTCTCAAGCACTATTATAACAAACCTCTCTATTCATTGAATTAAGAGAACAGAGCTGTATATCTATCTTATTTTGAATATACAGATACAGAAAGTTCGTTCATTACTATCCCATTTTTTCTTAGTTTTGTCAGAGATGGGAGTCCATTGCCATTTAAATATTGTGGGTGTTTGAATTCAGCAAAATCTCCCAATATAGTCCAGTAGCCCATAATAGTGGGTTTTCAATAAAACTGGCAATGCCCAAAGCTTTTGACTTGATCTTTTTACAGCTCAGCATATTAATGTGACCTTACTTTTTATATTTTGTTTTCATACTTTTCTGTTGGATGGTTAAGACCAAGATAAAGCAAGACCTATATAACAAGAAAGGTAACTTTTGTATTTGATAAGGTCAGTCAAGTTCCCTCAGGATTTATCCTAAAACCCTGTACCATGCTTTGTATATCCTTTGTGTCAGCAATGTGGATCAGTTATGGCTATCGCTTGACCAATTTGCTCTCTGTGAAGGCCTGAGAGAATGTTTTCTCTCTATGTGCCTCTACTTAGGCACACTCTACATCATAGCTCACAATACTTTGTGGCCCCATAATTTCCTTGATCAGAAAATTTGGGACACAAAGGAGTTAAGCAATGTTACACTATAGGTGCTTCTATGTCCTGAGTCCTCACTGACATTGAAGGGTTAGGGCCAAATTGTTATCTGTTCTTGCAGCCCTTCTTTTTCTCTGATTTTTGGTTGGCAAATTCAGGTCATTAACCCTCCTGAAGAGAAGCTTATTATTACCCTACAACGTATGTAGCTGGGTTGAACCTGACTATCTGTCTGAATGTCATATATCTTGGGCATAAAAAGGCCCAGGAATTTTCCATAAAATTTTGATTTCTTAAACTGTAAGTCCCTACAGAATATGAAGACAAAAATTAACAAAATAAAAAATTGAAAATATGAATAAACCATTACATAATTTTACACAGAAATTAAGAAATCTAACCATTGAGACATGATTTGTTCTCAGAGAAATAGTGTTATTGCTGTGACATTACAAGGTCAGGTGATACAAGACCTTTTGAAAGCAGTATTTTTGAGAGGAAGAGTTAGAAATGTTCAAATAATCCAGCTGAAAATTTAGAGACAAAGTCTGTTCTGTATAGGGTATTCTAGTCAGTGCACAGAAAAACAGAAAGCATATAAAGACAAGATTCAATATATTTCTGTTAGGAAAAAGGATAACATTGACTATTAGACTTCAGATAATGTGCATAACATTTTGGAAAATGTTTGTCTTCACTGTATGCCTATTCACAGAATCTGTCTGCACTGAAGTTAAGAGGATGCCAGAATAATTAAACTGGTAGAAGTAATGTGAAATAGTTGAATTTTGAAGTGAAATAAAGGCAACATTTGAAGTCTTTTGTCATATTCATATTGAGAATAAAAGCAAATAGCACAGCAGAATTATTAAGACTTTAAGAGTTTGGCCACAATGGAAACATCACTGTAGCTGTGAACTACAAAGAGCAGAGGAGATATTGATTGCTGTGAAGGAACAATAGAACAGAAAAATTCCATCTAATATCTTCATAAGAAGCAGCAAAACTCCACCCTATCCAGTATCAAATTTGCAAAGATGAAAGACTGCTTTGAGAGCAAAGCCTCAGAGCACCATGTTCCAGAATGTCAGTGACATTGAGAATTTGTTTCTCAGAATTGAATTCAGGGTGCTCAGTGATCCAATTTCTCATCCCCTATAGCCCAAAGAGAGGAAAGTCTGATTTCTGTTCCAGCTGGTGGCACACCTTGCTATTGTCCATGTGATGCTGGTTTTAGGTACATGAAGAATGCAAGAGTGGTGGAATCACAAAGACTTCTACCTATATTTCAGAAGAAGGCCTGGGAGGCCAGGCAGTGTCCCCCTGATGGGGCAGCATGTGAATCTGTGAGTAGAAGACCAAAGCAGAAGTGTAGATCTCAGAGGTTTGAAGAAACCAGGAGTGTGGATCATATGAGGAACACTGCAATGTGGGAGTAGAGCTGGCCTAAAAGAGAAGTCCTGGGAGCTAGAATCACTGTGAGCACCATCAAGGCAGAGAAATTCCAGTACTTTGTAGTTTACATCTTGTCACAGATTACCTCAGATGCTGCACAAGGAACTGCAGGCTTAATGTTTATATTGCTATATATGGGTCTTGCTTTTGTCCTATTCCTTTGTGGCTCCCTACTTGTGCATTTTGGAATGGGAATATGCATAGTATGCCACTGAATGTGGGAAGTGCTTAGCTTTCTTTTCACTTATAGAAGGGCTCAAAGTCTCAAATCTATTTTCAGTTATCAGATGAGGTCCAGCATATTCAGTACGGTATGCTGTAGACTTCCTTTATTTCTCAAAGGAGCCTTTTGACTTGGACATTTTTGCGATTTTGAAATTATTATGGTTATGCCTGCTATTAGAAATAGACTAAAATCTTTTGCATAAAGGAATGTTTGAGGGTAACATATAACAATACATATGTTACAGATTTTTAGAGCAAGGATAGCTGATTAAAAGTGATTGATATATGATCTATTTTTATCAACAAATGCATTCCTCAGATTAACAGATATAGTTACACAAGATGATTGAATATTAACACATGCTTTCCAAGAATTCTTAAATTTTTCTTCTCTCATTTTCTTCTATTGCCTTTAAAAAATTATTTGAAAGAGTAAAGCAATAATTAATATGACATTAGAAATGGTACACATTTAGAAGACCAAAATGACAGGTATTTCAGTCATTGGTTTAGTCTTGCACATTACTGTCCTCAATGTACTTGCTTAGTTCACAGATATCAGCACAGAGAGTTAGTTATGTTGAGATTTCTACACATTAGCTGCTATTTTCAAAAACCTGATGAAAATTCTTACAACAGTTGCCTTAGCCATCTTGTATATATGCATGTATCAGTTTGCTCCTATCTTATCTAACTTTTCTCCTTTCTCTGTCTTCATTGTTTATTCCTTAAATTTTATTTCTTTCCATTTAACTGTGTATGTTATATGTTTCACTTTTATTTCAGCTTCTTCTTTTCTTTTCTTTTTTGGTGGAACCAGGGATTGAACTCAGAACCTTGCCCTTGCCAGGGAAGTGCTTATTCCACTCAGCCATCTCCCCGGCCCCCTTCTTTTGAGTTTTTACACTGGGGAGACAATACAGTATTTACACATGTGGGTCTTGTTTAGCGAACTTATGAATATAGCCTCAAGTTGCATCCACTTACCTGTGAAGTCTTCAAGTTTGTTTTTCTTTATAGCTGAGTAATACTCCATTGTATAAAAACACCACAACTTTTCATCCATTCCTAAGGTGATGGGCATTTTGGTTGCTTTCAACATTTGGCTCAAGTCTTTCATCTTTCAACTGAAGGTGTGATATGCTTTATCTCAGCAATGAGAAAAGTAACTAACACACTATGTATTTCTCAAGAAATTGCTACTTTATTGGGATATAAGTTTTTGAAGTTATTATCTTTTATATTCCCAAAGTGCCTGTTTTACATTTCACTTTTTAATCTTTTGATTACATTGACATGAGGCTTTTCTTGCTTTCTATTGGTTTGTCTGGTAAGGGCTTATCTTTTTAATTTACTCTTTCAAAGAAACAGTTCTTTGATACATTGATTTGTCACTATTAATTTTGTAAGCTACACATTCATTCATTTCCATTCTGATCTTTATATGATCTGGGGGCCCTGAGAAAGCATTTTGCTCCTTCTCTTTGTCATTTTATACAGTACTGTCTTCTGACCTTTGGTCTAGAGCTTTGGTGCAGTTATTACCTTAGCACATATTGATATTATTACTTAAGAGATATTATGTGGTTAAGGTGGTTACATATCTATATTTACAGAAATATAATTAGAAACTCTAATAATGGGTAGTGAAATTTAGTAGGTGACCAGCTTTTGTATTTAATGGGTTCACAGTTTAGGTACTAAGAGCAAACATTATGATTGTATAGCTAAGAAGATGTTAGATTTGGAATTTATACTTAAATTATTTCCCCTAAGTTATGTCTGATCATCTCCCCTTTTGTACCTGCAGTCTTCCTAGAAGTTCACCGTGGTTACCTTTTGCCACTCTTTGAATTAAGAGATAAAGAGAGATGATGCTCTCATAGATCTGGGCCTACCAATGTGTTCAGTTTTTTGGGTCCACATCTACCATGTTCAAACTTCTCCAGGTAGTCCTGGCTTGGGTCTGGCTGATGTCCTCTACTTCTTCCTCCCACAGCCCATGGAAGCGAACCTGATATACCCCACTGGCAAGATGTTCTGCTCCTGGACTAGTTGGGTGGGTCTCACTCCTAGCCTCTTTGCACACATTTTGTTACAGGGTTCCACACCAGGCCTGTCTCAGGAAGTAGAATCCACTGAGCATAGAAGGTCCCAAATACACTAGAGGTCTGGGGGCTGAGGACTCTTACCCTTATAATTTCCCTCATAGATTTTGGTTTGGGATAGGATTGTTGTTTCTTAAGTATCTTAACGTTTCTTATAAGGTTAGTTGTGTGACCTCACTCTATTTTACTAATGTGAATATACCCTGTGATGAATTCTCCTCGTAGAACTCCTTTTATAGTGTCAGACATTGTGTGCCTTTGTGTGTGTGTGTGTGTGTGTGTGTGTGTGTGTGTGTGTACCAGGGATTGAATTCAGGACCTTATACATGACTGGCAGGTTCTTATACTGCTGAGTCTTAGATATTATAGTGAAAGGTATTGTCATTGTAATTAACTTCTATAATCATTTTTACTTTCATTTTGATTCATTCTGTGATCCTTAGGTTGTTGAAGACTCATTGATTTATTAAATTTCCAGCAGCTTTGACGTTTTACAACATTGTTTATGTCTATGATTTCTACTTTCACTGCATAGTATTCTAGTGAAATGCGTGGAATAATTTTTATTATTTTATATTTATTAAAGCAGATTTTGTGAACTAATATGTAACATATTGTGCAAAAAGTACTGTGTGTTGCTGAAAAGAATATATATTTCATTCTTGAGAGAAAAGATGCTCTTTATATTTTCATGAAGTCCAACTGTTTAGCATTGTGGGTCAGCTCTGGAATTTCTTCATTGATTTTATGTTTAGTTGAACTATGTCTTGCAAAAAGTAGAGGGTTAAAATCCCTTATCATTGATAGTGCTTATTTGATCCTTTAATTTTAGCATCTTATATATGAAGATAAGTTCTCCAGTATTTGCTGCATATATGTTTCTCAATACCTCTTCCAATTTGATTGTTCTCTTAGTTAGAAATTGGTAACCTTTTTTGTTTCTTGGAAACAATTTTAACTAGAATTTTACTACATTTGATATTGCAATTGCTTTCTCTTGTTTTTTGAAGGATCTTGGTAATATAGTTTTCCATCCTTTAATTTTTAGTTTATATATATCTTGTTTGATTATATGAGCTTCTTAAATGAAACAGACTCTTGGGTTCTGTCCCGTCCAGCAGGTCAGTCAATGAGGGTCACCTGGGAGAGGAGTAGGGAATGAAGGAGGGGACAAAGGACAGGAGATGGGAGAAATGGAGACAAGACAGGATTCTGATAAAGTCTCTTTTATTCAAGGAAGGGACATGGCTTTTATAGCAGAGGAAGAAGAAGTCAGTGTCACCGATGACGTGGGCATACTAAGGCAGTCTTATAGCCTAGAGGCACTCATGTGATCCAATGGTTGAGTACGCAGCGGGAAGTCATGACATGGCAGCTTTGCAAGAAGGGAAACCAGTTTCCATAAGACAATGTAGGCTCTGGGGCAATCGTGCCTCCCACAGGGTTCTGTTTTTGGATCCATTCCACTAGCCTATATCTTTTATTTGAATATTTGAGGCCATTATTTTAGAGAGATATAACTGAGATTCATTGGTCATTTATACTACTATTGTATTTCTTATCTACTTTGTATTATTTTTATTGTGAAACAAATAACAGTAAGACATCTTCAAAACCGATTAGCAGGACAGTTTCAATAATTAATACATTACATCACTTTGGAGTAATTATTCATAGTACAAGATGCAGACATGATGTGCTGTCAGAGCACTATTAGTACAAATCTTTCTTATTGAATTAAGACAAAGCAACTATATATCTATCCTATTTTGAAGACTTACTCATAAGGGAAATAAACTACATCCATCTGTGTAAATATTGTGTAGTCTCCCTAGTGTAATAACTCAAGAGGAGATATAAAAATAGAAAGTTATAATATAATTAAAAGAAAGTGAAAAATCAAGAATTGAATAATGAGAGAGCAAGGAGAAAAACTAGGAAACATGACAGGAGTAATAACATACATTTATATACAAAGGATGGTTAATGCAATGATCCTGAGATTCTTCAGCAGGTTTTCCAAACTAGCAGTTAATTGGTAGGATTCTCACCCTGACTCACTATATATGCTGGTACCTGTGAACTAAGCAACTGCACTGAAATTAGCAAAGTGTAAAACTAGGGTCATTCTTGAAATGCCTGTCATTCTAGTCTTCTAAATATGTACTGCTTGTCATGTCATACCAATTACTGCTATACTGTCCCACAAGTAAATGTTCATTTAAAAAAAAAAGGGTAATAAATGAAAACAAGAGACAAAAATGGTATTATTTATCTATTGATGTATCTTTTTTTGTTCTCTCTCCTGACATAATTTGCTGTTGTTTATCCAGTAAACTCACTAAATTTTTTTTGTGTGTTTTTAGCTTTAAGTCATTGTTTGTACTGAGAATTGTTTTAATATTTTCTCTAGAGCGGAGGTAACATTTATTTTGTGAACTGTTTTTTTTTTTTTCCCATCAATATACCTTAAGTAATTATCTTTTTTAAATGTATTTGATTATTGCAGGGTCTCAGTATGCAGCTCAGACTCGTGGTTGTCCTCATGCTTTCAGCCTCCTCAGCACTGGGATTACAGGCATGCACCACTACGCCCATACTGTGACCAGCTCAGCTTGCCCTGGGAATGGGGCTGGCATGGCATGTGGTGCCAGGGATTGCACTGTGGTCCCTTTGCTTGCCTAGGTTTGCCAATGCAGGTGCTTTAACCTGTTGAACTTTCTTACCAGTCATAATCATCAACTTTGAAGCAGAGATTTGTTGGTTAACTTAACATGGTTGAAATTCATTTGCTTTTAAGGCATATAATATTTCATTCCAAGTTATATTGATCTTTTGGGTTTGTGCTGAGAAATCTCTTATAATTTTATTTGGTTTATCTTTTTAAAAATTCTTTAAAAATATTTTTCATTTATTTATTTATACACGGTCCTGTTATGCAGCTCAGGCTTATCGTGATCCTCCTGTCTCAGCTCACCAGGTTTTAGGGGCTGGCACAGCACATGGCACCCGAAATTGAATCTAGGTCCTTGAGCTTGCAGAGAAGGTAGTTAGAGCACTCACCTGTCTCCCCAGCACTGATTTATCTGAGATTTTTTTGTATTCCTCTGGCTTATCTCTGAATTCTTTATTTTTATTTGGTATCTGATAATTTAATAGGGATGTGACTTTGTGGATTTTTTCATCATTTTTTTTTGTTTGTTTGCTATGAGTAGTTGCTTATACTTTGATGTCTTATCTTACATTTAAATTTTTTTCTTCCACTTAATTTTCATAAGTATATTATTGAAATCATGAAGGATATCTTCTAGCATTTTTCTAACTCAATACATAGATTGGACTTGTACTGATTTTCTTGTTTTCAGCCTCCCAAGTGCTGGTACTACATGTGCCATCTCAGTGTGCCCCAGGGGCAGGGCCAGCAGGGCTTGCAAGAGATTGAATCCTGGCCATTGAACTCTGCCTAAGCAGGCTCTTTTGTCTGCTGAGCTATCAGGCTAGTCCTCATTTTTCTTGTCTTAATTTTAAGTTCTTAGATTATCTCACTATGCAGCTTAGACTTGAAGTGAAGGTCCTGTTTTCAGCACTGCCAGCATTGGGATTACAGGCAAGCACCACCACATCTGGACTCAGTAAAGGAAGAGACAGCAATGCATGTGGTATCCAGCATCAAACCCTGGTTCCTGCACTTGCCTAAGCAGTCACTTAGATAGCTGAGCTATCTGACTGGCCATAAACACATTGATTTCATTGTGTGTTTAATCATTGCTTAGCCTTTTCCATTTTTCTTTAATTTTTTAAGGAAATTTGCTATTAATATACTTGGAATCTTTTATCTGTTCACTGCAACTCATATTAGTTTCCTAGGATAATATATATATAGAGAGAGATTCAGTTCATTTTTCCTTGATGCTTTGGTGCTTTAAGGACTTAAGGTAAAAAAAAAAAAAAAAAAAAAAAGAGTACTAGATTTGCTTTCTGTGGTGATACTTAAAGGCTAGTTTTCCAAAAAGCTTTATTTTCTTGTTGCCTATGAATCTTCTCTAGCAAGTATTGATTATAAAATTTATTTTACTTACTTTTAGTACTCTTGTAGATGGAGTCTTATTATTTTGTCCAACATAATAATGTAAGTAAACTTTTCTGGTCAACCAAATGATGTTTGGCCCCTATCATTACTAGAGTGATGCTACATCAATCTGGAAAGGTTTAAAACAGTATATTACCCTCTCTATTTTCACCACAGAGTGAAATGTTATATAATATGTATTCAATGTCAGATTAAAATATCAATAACTTCTCTGCCTTCAACTACAAACCTCAATGACTTTTATGCCTCATAAAGGAATACAAATTCACTACTTGGTTGGAAAAAAGTAAACAAAATATGAAATATGTCGCAGTACATTTTCGAGTACTCATTAATCTTAGGTAGGAAAATCAAAACTGAACATAGGGAACAAGTGACTTTGGTTGAAATTGAAAGAGATCTTAAGATGCAAAAGAAATTCCAGAGGCAATTAGCAGAACACATGCACAAAAATAGATGCACTTAGAATTAATAACCACATTTTCTTTTAATTAAAAATAATATATTATCCCTGTGCAGTATATTACATCAGTGTAAATTATTTCTTATGTAACCATATGGCTGAGCCTGTATAAAACACTACTCGCAGAAAGTTTCTTTTCTTTGTCTAATACTGCTAGAACAATTGTAAGTTCTGACCATATTTTTCTGAATCTATTCACATGTTGATAAGTTAGAAGAGTTCTTCATCTTTGTGGAAGAAATCATTTGATGATAGATAGATTTGCCATATTAATACCTCAACTTAGTCTGTTAAGAATAATGCTGGAGGACTGGGGATATGGCTCAGTGGAATAGCATTTCCCTGGGAAGCGCAAGGGCATGAATTCAATCTCTAGTTCTAAAAAAAATAAAATAATGCTAGAAAGGAGAATGATCAATTTTCTCTAGACATAGGCTATGTATAAACAATGTTCATCCAACTGTAAATGTCATGTATATTATTTCCTCTGTGTCATGTATACAATCAGCAAAGTGAATTTTGGTATCAAGTTGAAAACATATTCAGTGTGTAATATGTATGTAGCTAGTTTTTTTTTGTTTTGTTTTTCTTTGTTTCTTGGCAGAACTGGGGATTGTCCTTTGCCCCTTGCACTTACTAGGGATGGTAGGTAGTTATTGATACTAATTAAAAAGTATATAGTCATAAATCTAATGCATCGTTTTTTTATAAACATTATCTTATAAACACGAATTGGAATAAGTTATTTTAACATATGTCCTTGTATGTGTTTTTATGTAAAATAGTTGTTCAGTAACCATTAATAATATTCATAGTAAATATGTCATTTGAACATATGAATTTATTATATAAATCCCAATACATGGTATTATAAATGTAATCCTGAGTGAAGAACTCTTTAGTTTTGGTTTATGTACTTTTAATTTGCATTTTTATTCCATAGATTAAAAAGTACATTTTTAAGATTCTGGTTTTTTTCTTCTCTCTTTTCGTGCAAGGTCTCACTATACACCTTAGACTCATAGTGATACTCCTGATTTCTGCCTTCCTAATGCTGGAATTACAGGTATGTACCACCACACCTAGACTCCATTGCCAGCTCAGCATGCCCAGAGACAGGGCTGACACAGTATGTGCAGTGCCAGAGATTGAACCTTGGCCCCTGTGCTTAAATAAGCAAGATCTTAGTCTGCTGAGATATACAGCCAGCCCTCAAGATTCTTTAATGGTACTTACAAAATAATTTTATTTATATATTTATCACTGTATAATAATGGAAAAGGTCCATATTTTTAGTGATTTTCCTGCAATACCTAACTAAATTCCTCAACTAAGACTATTATATAAGTTTATTGAGTGAATGAGAAACTTGAATCTATTGTCCACAGCTTGTTATAATTGATATTGTAAGATATGGACAAACACAGTTCAGTTCCAATTTATGCTTGCATAATTAGTAACTAGAAATTGAAGAACAATTTTGGAATCAAACTATGTCCGATCCTCCTCCCCATGTTTAATGTCATGTTGGCACAATCTTTATTATCATTTAGTTTTCATTATTTAGCAATTGAGATTTTCACATGACTCCTAGAATGACTACTGTCCCCTTGAACTGAATACAGCCTATTTCTCCCTTGTTGCACTCATTATTATTGCACTGAATAATTAAAGTGTGCCTGTTTGCGTAATTGTTCTTTTATCTGCAAGACCAGAATCCCCATTCGGAGACTGTCTTGTATTTTTTGTTTCATACTTAACATGAAAAATAGTGTCAGGCCGAGGAGATAGCTCAGTAGAATAAGTGCCTGCAGGGCAAGTGCAAGGGCCTGAGTTCAGTCCTTGGTTCTGCAAAAAACAAACAAACAAACAGCAAAAAAAAGGTGTTTTATTCAAGTGTCTACTAAGTATGAATTCAATGATTCTGTGAATAAAATACCCACATGTATGTGGTTCTAAATATAAATACACTTTCCTACATGAAAGTTTTAATTTATTTAATATATAATATTTAATTAACTATTAGACAAACTCAAGAAAAAGGTAATCAAAATTATGGGGCTGTACCAAAATATCTCATATAGTGAACCCTGAGACCTAGAATCAGAAATTCACAATTGTATATATATGAAATGTATTGGGCTGTACTTTCTGAATCGAAATTCTTCTTTTTTTTTTTTTTATTTTGACAGAACCGGAAATTGAATTTAGGCCCTTGCACTTGCCAGGGAAACACTTATTCTACTGAAGCATATCCCTGGTCCCCTGAATGAACATTTCTGAGTGAGTATTAAAGGAAAGGAATAGAAAGGATTTACCTTTTGAAAAAGTCACAACAAAAGCCTAAGCCCAAACGATGGAGAACTCTGGAGTTCTTTCAGATTGAGAATGGAATGTCAAGCAGATCTTTATACTTCTCTATCAATCAATGATTGTGTATGTACTGCAACATTGCAGGGTTCATTAACTTTAGATTAAGTCACCCTTATAAGCTGAGAAAACAATCTAGCAATGAGCAATTAGCTATTATCTTTCAGCTGTGAACAATCTCAGAGCATGAGCTGATCAAATCCTAATGAAGGTAGTGGTGGTGGTGGTAATCTGTGCATCCCAGTGGCCACTACGAAGTTCACATTTTGTGCACAAAAATCTGTTTGCTTTGTTTAATTTGTGAAAGAGCTTCTTTTGCCTGTAAGCATTTATTTTTAAGGCTAAATTAAAATGTTAATGTTAGCTAAGTGAACTATTGGCCCCCTATCATACCAGCTGGCCTTAAGGCCAGAACTGAAGTTCACTTTGCTTCTTTTTTGTACCTTTTAAGAATTTTTCAGTTGGTACCTCTTTTGCTGTAGATATCTTCCTCATAAGTTATTAACCTTAACTCTCATTCATGAGAAATCTTGTCTTCTACTCACCATGCTCTATTCATACTGAGTATTGTATTTGACCATTTTCCTTTAAAGTTTGGCACAAATACATACATAAAATGGGAAAAAAAATCAAAAAAGTAACAATTATTATATGAGTGAAAGTGTATTCAATTTCTTACTAATTATTGGTATCTCTGGAGCTTTCTTAATGATGAGAGAAAAGAGAATTCACTATTGTGATAGTAAATCTTTTCCTTGCCTAGTGATTTCTTGGCAGAAAAAGCCCAAAATAAGTAAGTATCAACTATGCTTTGGAATTTAGATGCTACTTTTTCTGTTTCTGTATAAGTGTACTTTTCTGTGGGAGCACAGAATCTTAAATCTCCACAGTTCAAACCTGTTATTTGCAGAGATACAGATTCTAAAGTTCGGACACTAAGAATTTCTCTTGTATTTTGTTACCTTCCCTATTGAAAAAAAATATGGATAACATGTATGTGAATATATTTTTGCTGCAAATGGCTTAGAAATCTCCCAAGAAATAAACAATATTACGCTGAATAATTTATGAATTTTATCACTTTATAGAACTATGGGCTTAAAAAGAGTCAAACAAAGAAAGTGATTACCAACAGTTGAAATCAGCAATTAAGTTAGAACTATTATTTTATCAGATTGGTCAAAATATTACAAAGGGAGAAGTTACATCATTCTAAAAGGCAGCTAAAATAGGGGAAATGAGAAAAAATTATTTCTGACAGAACCAGTTAAGTCTTGGCTGTGCTGCGCCTCTGCTATATAGAAAGTATTTTGTGAGGGTATTAGTTACTTAAAATGAAAGTTAAAATTTTTGTTCCTCATATTTCTTGTCTATGTACTACAAATTCATTAAAAGTCAATAGTTTATTTAACAAGTGTTTATGACCACCTATTATGCTCTAGGTACCTGTAAAACTGAGATTATGCAGTAATGAAAACATCAATTTTACCATGAGTACATTTCTTCTAATAGTGAAAATATATTAGCCTTCATATAAAATAAAATGAGAAAAAGCACATGAAGCATATAGGAGATTATCTCATATATCTTAGCTACACAATAAATACAAATTGAGATTAATAAGTTATATTTAAGATAAAATATTTTTACAATAAGTTACACCATTTGTATTACAAATAAGAATTTATCTTTTACTGTTGTACTATGAGTATTTGTAATTCATTTGAACAGATAGAATTACTTAATACATATTAGTACTCATTTCTGAAAGGAGGAGAAAAAAAGTTGGAATATAATACATAATAAAATATGTCATCATCTAAAAATCTTCAATATATTTATATAAGGATGAAAGATGATTTAATAATCAAACATCAAAATGGCACATGATAGAATAAAAATATTATATATTGTTAAAGTCTTTAAAATGTAAGTTGAAAGCCGGGTGTGGTGGCGCATGCCTGTAATCCCAGCACTTGGGAGGCTGAGGCAGGAGGATTATTTTGAGTTCGAGACCAGCCTGAGCTACAAAGTGAGCTGAAGGCCAGCCTGAACGGCATAGTGAGACCCTGTCTCAAAAAGACAAAAAAAAAAATAAATAAAAATAAAAAAAATAAATAAAATAAAATGTAAGTTGAAGGCTGAGGAGATGGCTCAGCAGAATAAGCATTTCCCTGGCAAGGGTAAGGGCCTGAGTTCAGACCCTAGTTCCACCAAAAAATATAAATAAATAAAATAAATGAGTAAAATAAAATGTAAAATGAGTGCTAGAAAGATAGCTCAGTGAAATGAATGCCTGAATGGCAAACACAAGGCACAGAGTTTGATCCCCAGAGCAACAACCAAAAAAATGCAAGGAGAAATTGGTTGAAATGCACAGAAAATATTACATTTGATATTTACATAAAAAGTATGATCCCAAGGTCCTTTCCTGGCTGCAATTTTTTAATTCTTTTTATATTTTAATAATTTTATTGAAAAAGAAGCAATAAGATAGTTTCAAAAAAGGTAAGTAGTACAATTACAATGATTAATACACTGCAAAGATGCAGACATGATATCTTGTCTAAACACTATTAGTTCAAAATCTTAAACACTATTAGTTCAAAACATTCTTCGCATTGAACTAAGAGAAAATTGCTGTATATTTATGCTATTCTGTATAAGCAGATATATGTTTTTCCACTAAAAATGGTCAGTTTACATCCCCCTTTTTGTTTACTGTTGTCAGAGATGTGTATCCCATTACCATTCATATACTATAGGTACATGAATTCAGCAGAGTAATTCAAAATAGTCCAGTGCTCTGTAAGAGTAGTAGATATCCTCTCTACAAACACTATTAGAACAAAACTTTTTATTCATTGAATTAAGAGAATGTAGCTCTATATCTATCTTACCTATTTTAAAATATAGAGATACAAGATGGTCATTCATTTGTATCCCCTTTGTTTGTTTACTTTTCTCAGAGAAAGGTATTCCATTGTCATTTAAGTACTGTAGGTTAGTGAATTCAGCAACATTTTCCAATATAGTCTAGTAGCCCATAACAGTAGTGGGTTATCTATAGGAATGGTGATGTCAGAAGTTGTTCACTTGAACTTTTGCAGCTCAGTATATTAAGATGGATTTACTTTTTATACTTCATTTTCATACCTCTCTGCTGGATAGTTAAGACCAACATAAAGCAAGTCATACATAACAAGAAATGTAACTTTGTATATGATAAGGTCAGTAAAGTCCCCTCAGTATTTACCCTGAAACCCTAAACCACAATTTGTAGATCCTTTGTAAGTGTCACCCATGTGGATGAGTCATGGCCAATACTTGGACAAGTTGCTCTCTCTGAAAGCCTGAGAGAATGTTTTCTCTCCATGTGACTCTCCTTCCGCATAGTCTACACCATTAATTACATTCTTCTATGGCCCCATAATCTCCTTGATCAGAAAATTGGGGACACAACTGAATTACATAATGCTACAGTATAGTTTCTCTTACATCCTGACTCTTCATTGACCTTGAAAGGCTAAGGGAAAAATGTTGGCTGTCTTTGCAGCTCTTCTTTTACTTTAACTTTTGATCTACAAAGGGAGGTTGTTAGTCCTTCAGAAGAGAAGCTTATTATTACCCTACAACATATGCAGGTGGGTTTGACCTATGTGTCTGAATATCGAACATCTTAGATGTAACATGGAACAGGTATTTTCCATTAAGTACTGATAAGTTAAACTTTAAGTCCCTACAGAATATGGAAAAAAAATTAAAAATTAAAAATATTTAAAAATATGAATAAACACATATTTTTACACAGAAATTTAGAATCTAACCATATACAGTATCATAGCTGTACAGACCTGTGACAATTTTTTCTTCATTCTTTTCTTTTCCTTTAATCCTTTTTTAAACAAACATTTGCATGAGAGACAGTATGGAAATAACTGGCATGTAATCATTACAAGCAGTACTTATTTGGAGGATGAGTATGAAAGGCATTGCAATCATTACCTTACTATTACACATTGCTATCTTCAGCACAGTTGCTTATTTCACAGGTATCACCTTATATAGTTACTCAGGGTAAGAATCCTAGCAATTAACTGCTAGTTTCAAAAACCTGCTGATGTTTCTCAGGATCATTGCCTAAACCATCTTGTACATATAAATATATGGCTTTGCCCTTGTGAAGTTTCCTAGCTTTTCTCCTTGCCCTTTCTTCATGGCTTAATCCTCAAGTTCTCACTCCTTTTAATTGTGTTATATCTTTATATATTTATTTATTAATTTGAGTTCTTATACTAGGGAGACTATATGATATTTACCTCATGTGGATCTGGTTTATTTCACAGATGAGTATATCTTCAAGTGGCGTTCACTTAAATATAAATGCTTCAAGTTTAGCATTCTTTATAGCTGAGTAATACTCCATTGTATAAAAGTACCATATCTTTTTCATCCATTCATCAGGGGACAGGCATATTGGTTGTTTGCAAGATTTGGCTATCACAAATTGTGTTGCTATAAACAGAGGTGCACACATATCAATGTGTTATGATGTTTTCAGTTTATCTTGGGAAATTCCCAGTAGGGGAATAGCTGGCTTGAATGGAATTTCTAGTCCTAGTATTTTAAGGATTCTCCACACTGATTTCCATAATGGTTGCACCAGTCAACATTCTCACCAAGAGTGAAGAAGGGTTCCCTTTTCCCTACATCATCTCTAAATTTGTTGTTTGTTGATTTCTTTATGATAGCAATGCTTTCTGGGGTGATACAGTGTCTCAGTATTGTTTTAATTTGCATTTCATGGATGGCTACTGATGTAGAGTATTTTTCATATATTTATTCACTTCTTTAATTTCTTCCTCTGAGACATGTGTTCATCTTGGATGCTCATTTCTGGATTGTGTCTTTAAATTTTAGGGCCCTAACATTATTTAGTGCTTTATAAATTCTAGAGAGCAGAACTTTGTTCAAGTGCTTATTAGTTAAGATTTTTTTCCGAATTTGTGGGTTATCTTCTCACTTTGTTGTTAATGTCTTTTGACTTGCAAAAACTTCTCAATAAGAGGTGGTCCAATTTGTAAATGCTTTCTAGTGTTAACCATGTAATTTGAATTTTGTTCTTGAACTCTTTGCCTACCCCTATATCTTCAAGAGTTGCTTCTACTTTGTCTTCCAGTAAATTTAGTGTTTCTGTTGTGTTGTTTAGATCTTAATTCTATTTTGACTTTAGCTTAGTGCATGGTGATAGACCTGGGTTAATTTTTAGTTTTTGGCATGTAGAAAGCAATTTTTTCCAGCACCATTCTTTAAAAAGTTTGTCTTTCTTCCAGTGAGTATATTTGGCCCCTACGTCAAAGATCACATGGCCGAGTGTGTTTGTAAAGGCTTCTGCATCTTCTAATCTATTCCATTGATCCTCAGGTCTATTTTGTTGCCAATACCATTTTAATTTTATCACAGTAGCATTGTAGTATAATTTCAAGTCAGGAATTGTGATGCCTCCTGCCTAGTCTTCATTGTCCAGGATTGCCTTTGCTACGCTAGGGCTTTTGAGTTTCCAAATAAATTTTAGGAATTATTTCTCTAGGTCTGGGACGTATGTTCGTGGTAGTTTGATAGGGATTGCATTAAATCTGTTCAGCAAATTTGGGAGTACATCCATCATCACAATGTTGTTTCTTCTCATCCAGGAGCAGGGAATATCTTTCTGTTTTCTTAAATCTTCTATGATCTCTTTTTTCTAGTACTCTAATTTTCCTTGAGATCTTTGACTTCTTTGGTTAATTTAATTCCAAGGTATTTCCTTTTCTGTAGTGCTATTGTAAAAGTTATTATTTTCTCTTATTTCTCTCTCAGTGTGTTTGTTATCTGTGTAGATGAATGCTATTTGAAAATCCCACATCTTTTACATCTGTTTCTCGGCTGACACATATCTTGCTTGTTTGCAAGATTTGGCTATAAGAAATTCTACTGCTATAAACATAGATGAATATATATCTCTACCATAGGATATTTTCAGTTTCTCTGTGAATATTCCCAGTAGTGGGATCACAGCTTTGTTTTGTTTTCTTTGAGTATCACCACATAGGTCAGGTTAGCTTTGAACTTGCTATGTAGCTTAGACTGGTCTTCAATTAGTAATAATTACCAAGAGCTGATTTACAAGTATATGCCACAATATGGGTGGAGTTTAAAATTTTGAGAAATTTCTATGTTGATTTCCACAATAGTTGTGTTAATTTATAATGACAACATAGGAAGGTACATATGAGTTGCCTTTAGTCTAAGTCCTCAACATTAATTGTTTTTCTTATTTCTAATATTAGCCATCTTAATACTTTTGATGTGTCTTCATTACTTTTACCATTTCTGCAAAATTTATGAAAGAATAACATATTATGGAATAACATGATAGTGAGCAGAGGCTTCCAACCATAATCATCTGGCTTTAAGGCACTGTTGCACAAGAGAATGGAAAAACTGCTCACAGTGGTAGAAGACAGAAAAGCACGAATAAAGAGCAAAACTAGCCTCTATATCTGTTATGGTATATTCCATCGACCTGGACTAGGCATGTAATAATCCAATCAGGGGAATAATCCAATAATCACAATCCCTTAATGTTAGCATCATTCATCCTAACATTGCACCGTGAATCAGTGACAAACTAGATTTAATTACCCTCTGCCCACATGAGGCTTAACATTCCACAGTACATAACATTCCACAACTGTGGACTTCATTCATCTCATGTACATTCTTTTATGTAAATGAAATTTGGCCCACATCTAAGAGCAGTCAAAGTCTTAAGTTTCATCATTGATGAAAAGACCAAGTGAAATCGCTCCTCTGAGAAATTAACGAAGTCTACAGCATATTACACTCAATGTGTAGGACTTCATCTGATAATTTAAAGCAAACTCAGTGCTCTGAGGCACTATATAATTGAAAAGAAAGATAAGCACTTTCCACATTCAATGGAACAAGATGAGGCTTTCTATTCCCAAATGTAAAAGTAGGGAATCACAAAGGAATAGGACAAATGCAAGACTCAAATACATCAGGATAAACATTACATGCTGTAGTTCCCTATACAGGATCTAAGGTAATCTGTGACAAGATGTAAACTCCAAAGGACTGGAATTTCTCTCCCTCTATGATACTCAGATTAGTTCTAGCTCCCAAGACTTCTCTTTTAGGCCAACTCTACTCCTTCATTGCAGTGTTGCTCATACGATCCATATTCCTGGTTTCTTCAAACTTATGAGGTCTACACTTCTGTTTTGGTCTTGTACTCACAGCTTCACACACTGCCCTATCAGGGTAACACTCCCAGGCTTTCTTCTGAAATATAGGTGGAAGTCTTTGTGATTCCACCACTCTTGCATTCTTCATGTATCTAAAACCAGCATTACATGGAGGTTACAAAGGTGTGCCACCAGCTGGAGCAGTAAGCAAACTTTTCTCTGTTTGGTTTGCAGGGTATGAGAAATTGCATCACCCGGAATCCAATTCTGAGAAACAAATTTTTAAGGTCACTGACATTCTGACCATGGTGCTTTGAAGCTTTGCTCTCAAAGAAGTCTTTCACCTTTGCAAATTTGATGTCAAATAGGGTGGAGTTTTGCTGCTTCTTATGATGATATTAGATGGATTTTTTCTGTTCTATTGTTTCTTCACAGCAATCAATATCTTCTCTGCCCTGTCTTTGTAGTTCACAGCTTTAGTGATATTTCCATTGTGACCAAACACTTAAAAGTTTTAATAATTCTGCTGGGCATTTTGCTTTTTATTCTGAACATGAATATGGCAAAAGCTCCAACAATAGGCTTTGTATCTCCTCAAAATTCACCTACCTTGAGGTTTCTTCTAGCAGGTTAATTTTTATGGCATTCTTTTAAATTCTCTGATATTAGTAGTAATAAACACCTTTTTTTATATCTGCCTATTGTCAATTTGTATATTTGCTTTAAGGAAATGCCTATTGAAGTCAATTGCTTAGTTTTTAATTGAGTTGTGTGTATGGCTGTATGTGTATCCTTGTAGAGTTCTTTGCAGCCAAATTAAGCTTTTTGTTTTCAGACTTATACATTTCAAATATTTTTTTCTATCTTAAATATTGTCTTTTCACTCTGTTGATTGTTTCTTTTGGTATGCAGAATCTATTCAGTCAGGTAAACTTCTACTTACATATATATTCTTTAATTTTCTGTTTGTGCTATTTAGAGTAATAAGAAAGAATAATTGCCCCGAAAAATGTCAAGAACAATTTCATGTGTATTTTGTTCTAGTAGTTCTGTAATTTGAATGATTTGCTTTAAATGTTCAACATATTTTGGTGCATTATGGGTTATATTTTCTTGTTTTCCATAGTAATATACATTTTTCTTTTTAAACTTTTTTCTTTTATTATTATTGTTATTATTATTATTTATTATTGTTGAAGAACAAATAGCAATGAGATAGTTTCAAGACAAATTAACAGGACATATTCGAGAAATCAATACATTGAAAAATGATTTTGTAATGTTTCAAAACATTACAAATGTTATAATGTGCATACATGATATTATACTTAGAGACATTATTATAGCAGATGTCTCTAATCAGTGAATGAGGAGAGTGCAGCTATATACCCATCTTTTTTCTCTACAGTGATTTATATCACAGATTAGACAATTAACACCCTCTACCTTGTTGTCTCCCCAGTGTCTATCCATAGTACTAGGAGCCAACATAATATCTTGTCCAACCACTAGTAGTGCAAATCTTGCTTCTCATAGATTTATGCAGAAGCATGGCATATTTATCGAAACTGTACTGTTTATACACACACATCATGATTCTTCCTTTGTATACCCCTGTTTTGGTCTAGACCTGTCAAAGATGAACACTCCATTGTCATTAAACCAATTTAGGTGGCTGAACTCGGTGACACAATCCAACACAGTCCAGCATTCCACATTAATAGTGAGTTATCTGAAGAAGTTGTTGACTATAGCCATATACACCTCAACTTATTATTAGGGCCAGATGTTATATACCTCATTTTATACTTTTCCGCTGGATGGTTAAGACTGAGATAGATCAAGCCCTATATAACAAAAGATGTAGCTTTTGTTTTTGATGAGATCAATGAAGTCCCCTCAGGGTTTATGTTGTAATCTTGTACCTTACTCTGTAGATCCTTTGTCTGTGTCATCCATTCGGATGAATCACGGTATTGCCTGACCTGTTTACTCTCTGTGAGAGCCTGAGAGAAAGTTTTCTCTCCACATGACTCTCCCAAGGCACACTATACAACATCAATCTCTTTCCTCTGTGGCTACATAATCTCCTTGATGAGAAAATTTGGGGCACTACTGACTTTCATGATGTTACAGTACAGGTCTCCTATGCCACGAGTCTTCACTGACCCTGAAATGCTTGGGCCAAAATGTTGGCTGGTGTCTCTTCTATTTCCCCAATTTTGATCTGTGAATTTAGGTTGTTAACCATCCAGAAGAAAAGATGATCAGTACTCTGCAGCTTATGCCGTTCAGTTTGCGCTATCTGACTCATTTGTCTTTAGTTGTTGTTGTACATTTCTGTTTTTATTTCTTCTTTTGTCTTTTTTACTATTGAGACTATATGATATTTTCACATGTGTGTGTGGTTTATTTCACTTACAAGTATATGTTGAAGTGGCATCTACTTCAATATAAATGCTTCAAAGTTTATCATTCTTTATAGCTGGGTAATTCTCCATTATATAGAAACACAACATCTTTTTCAACCATTCCTCATGTGACAGACATCTTGGTTGTTTTCAAGATTTTGCTATCACAAATTGTGCTGCTATAAACATAGGTCCACATATATCCCTATGATATAATGTGAGATTAATTGGTATCAATGAGAATGAAGGAGTCAATACAAATGACATAAAAAGAATCTGGGGCAAAATAATTGCAGAAAATTTCCCAAATATGAGGAAACAATCCAACATTCAGGTAACTGAAGCATACAGAACACCAAATAACTTCAACACAAGTAAAAACACACCAAGACAAATAATAGTCAAGATCCCAGAAATCCAATACAAAAATAATATACAGAAAGCTGCTAGAGCGAAGAAGCATATCACATTCAAAGGAAAACCCATCAGAACTACAGCCGACTTCTCCACACAAACAAGGAAGGCAAGGAGAGCATGGAGAAGAGTTCTTCAAGTCCTGTACATAAACGTATTCCAGCCCAGACTGTTATACCTTGCAAAACTCTATTTCAATTTTGATGGAGAAGTGAAATTCTTCCATGACAAAGAACAACTAAAGAATTTCATGATGACAAAGCCATCCTTACACAGGCAACTGAAAGATGTTCTAGAGACCACAATGACCAGAACTCCACGAATGATAAGGGAAGGAACCTACTAAACAGGTCAGACAATTAAACACATGATACAAAGAGTAAACAACAGTAATATACATTTTTCATAGAATGTTTTATCAAACTTACCATCTGTGCTCTTGATTATTCTTGTCATATCTGTTGACTATAGAAGTGTAGATTTATGTTTGCATGTCTATTCTATAGTAACACATATGTATCATTTTCTATGCCAGTATGTTATTGTTTAATTTTCTGTGGATTTAAAACACAAACTTGAAGTAATGATGTATCATAAGTTTTGTTTAATTCTTCATGAAGTTTTCTTGGGTTTTTTAGGTCTCTTATGCTTCCATATGTATTTTGGAGCTGTTCTTTCTGTGAAAAATGTCAAAGGAATTTAAGGAGGGCTCACATGAAATCTATGAAACGCTTTAGGCACTGTAGATGGTAGTATGATTTGGATTTGATTTCATCTCAAATTTAAATAGTTTCATTCACTGGAAATGTGGTCTCTAGGGAGTCAGTTTGGGAGCTGATAGAGGTTTTAAGAGTTGGAGACTACTGGGAGTGTCTGAACTCATTGTGTCTGATTTTGAGAGTGACTGTGAAAAGAGTGGCCTTCTGGCTACCTGTCTGAATATATGATCTTTCTGCGAACGTCTGTCCCTAAATTTGCCCGTTGCTGTGAAGAGAAGCAGCCTAAAGTTATATTTAATTAAGCCTTCACCATGCTCTTTGTGTGTTTATTCATAAAGTTATAAACTGAATAATCCCATTTTTGTTAAGTAGCCTGCCTTATGTTTCATTACAGAGATAGAAAGATAGAGCAATACATAATTTTTAACAAAATATTTCCAATGTCTGAGCCCAGATTATTTTTCCATTAACTTTTGGCATTATTAGTTGCTAAAATATATATCAATCCCTTAATTATTTCTTAATTTGATTCTTAATTGTTTTTTTTTTCTTTTTGAAGTTGTAGTAAATTATATCTTAAATTTCTTTCTTTTCAAATAACTCTAATCAGTGTATGAAAACAAAAAATTTTACATGATTTTTTTTTGCTTTTCTTTTATTTTAGGGAAAGGTCTACAGGGTGTTGAGGGTCTCACTGATAGATCGGACTCATAGTGATCTGCCTGTTTAGAGCCTCCCAAGTGCTGGGATTATAGGTACACTCCACCACCCTCAGTCTCAATTAGCATCTTAGGATGCCCCAGGGGGCAAAGCCTGCATGACAAGCCTGGGCATCCAACCTCAGGCCCCTACATCTGCATAAGCAGGCACTTTAATTGATTGAGCTATTTGGCTCATCCTACATGATGACTTTGTATACTTCAACTTTACTGCATTTTATTGATTCTCACAGTTTGGAAGAATATCTTGTGTATTATAATGTTTATTGTTATTTATTTACATTGATGCAAAATTTAATGTAGTTTTGTTACAGTTTTCCAAGGAAAATTTAATCATTTGAATGAACTATTAATTCATTTCCCATATTCAAAACTCTATTAGCAGGACCAGGGAGATGGCTCAATAGAATAAGCACTTCCCTGGCATGCTCAAGGGTCTGAGTTCAATCCCTAGTTCTGGCAAAAAGATAAATAAGAATAAAAAAGAAAAGAAAAGAAAAAGAAAACCTCTATTAGCTTCACACTGCATTTAGAACAAAGTGCAAAGTCTATTTACAATTCTATAATGTACATCTTGATCCAGATTGTGCTAGATTGCCATTTATCACCCATAGTATTCCACATTTTGCTTAATTTTTCTTTCTAGTATAAAAAAATTCTTAGATTATTTGTTTTCTATTTTTTATGCTGAGTACGCTATTCCCAGATATACTTTTGCTAGTTAGCCTTATTTGCATTTCTGATACAATGTTCCTGTCTCAGATGAATCATCTCAAGATTTTTGTAGCACATGACTACATGCCATGACTTCAAAAAACACACATAAGTGCTTACTGATTCATATTTAGAGGTATTGTTATTTCAATTTTTGTATTGCAATAGATCTACCAAATATCAGGCATGAAGTAGGAACTACACAAAATCTTGGGTTGTGAATGCAAGGTGGAGGAATGAAGAAATTTCCATTCCCTTTGATATGGAGTAAAGAATAACAATAAAATTTTATACCCCCTGCTCTAGATGTACATATGTGATTAATAAACAACTGATAAGATTTACTAAGCAAATCAGTTCTCCTTTGTTTTGAACACACACACACACACAGACACACACACACAGACACAGACACACACTCACACACACACACACACACACACACACACACACATATATATATATATATATATATATATATATATATATATATATATATATGAGATTTTCTCTTTCCCTCCACTTATTTTCATATACATTTAAAACTGTGCAAGGCCAGCCAAATAGCTCCTCATATTACAATGCCTGCTGCAAGCAGGTGCAGGGGCCAGGGGTTGCATGCCCAGCCTGCCATGCCAGCCCCACCCCAGAGCACCCTGAGACAGTGATTGAGACTAGGCATAGCAGTGTGTGCCTATAATGCCAGTATTTGGGGGATATAAACAGGAAAATCACTATGAGTTCTATCTAGAAGTGAAATGCTGAAAACTTTGCAGACCCTTTCCTAAAAAAATACAAAAAGTAAAAATAAAAATAAATGGGATGGCCAAATAGTTGAGCGAATTAAGGGCCCATCAACCATCGCAGGGGCTGGGTGTTCAATGCTCAGGCCTGCTGTGCCGCCCCCCCCCCCAGGGAGCTCTCAGAAGACAATTGAGCCTGGATGTGGTGGCACGCACATGTAATCCTTTCTCTAGATGAGTCTGATCTAGCTGTGAGTCCCTGTAAACCTTGTAGACACTTCCCTAAAAATACAAAAAAATAAATAAATAAAAATAAATAAAACAATGCACAGATAGTGGTCAGTGTTCAAATACTTATACTGACATCACTTATAATGGATACATCTTAAATGTAAGAAAAAATAATTTTCTCCAACATTACACAAGGTTTAGCAGTGTCTAGAATTATTTTCCTTTTACTGAACTATAAATTTAAGCAGCTAGGCAATTGGAAATGATAAAACACTTTAGGTACTATGTGACAACTTCTGGAATTTTAGTTGAATGATGTAAATAAAGTTCATTAATGTAGTAACTCCTACAGTTAATGTACAGTTTAGTAGCTGTCAGTGATTTTAATGTGAAATAATTTCAGCTTATGCATTTTGCAATTTAATATTATAAACTGAAATTAGGTGAGTTTTTATAACTTGAAATTTTCACAAATTTACATAGTTCATCAGTAACATGTTGATGCTAAATGTTTCCTATTTTGAGTATTTTTCTGGAAGTCCATGTTTTGGACTTGATTGAAACTTATGCATGCTGGCTACCAAATTTAAGAATTTAGGTGGTCTCTGAGTGGCCTATAGGATGAAAGAGATCTGTGATCTCTGGACCCAGTGCATGCCTGCACTGAGCTTTCGTGGCACCGTTTAAGAATTTTTGGATCCATTTCCAACCAGCATACAGAACTGGCATGTGTGTAGAAACGTCAGTCTGCCCAATGGAGCATCCTCCATTAGACAGCCCTGGTGTGGAACACTACAGCAGAACTTCCTACACAAAGGATAGGAGCAAGAACCACCCAGCTAATCCAGGAGCTGGATATATTGCTAGAGGGGCACAGCATGTTCACTTCCACTGAGTGCAGCAGGAAGAAGCTGAGCACAGAAGCCACACCCAATCCAGGGCAACCTGGATGAATTCAAACTTAATAGATCTGGACCCAATAAGCTGAGATATTTTGCTACATAGACCCAGATATATAAGAGCTTCTATTCTTTCTCTCTGGATCAAGACAGGGGACAACAGGTTACCAAGGTGAACTAGATTGCCTGGAAGATGCCAGGTACACCAAGGGGAAGTTTTCAGACAGAAATTAGGGAAACTAATTTAAATACAAAATCCCAATTTAATATCTGCCTAACTCTACAGTCATTTACTCCTATGGTCTAAAGTACAAACAAATTATTTACAATAGTTTGTCAACTGCCATATCTCATTACCCATTGTTAGTGTTGCTAATTGTACTTCTCAAAATGCAAAAATAAAACTTCCTTAGCTACTTAATCCCTCTTGGGTAAGAATATCAGAAATTACAAAGGTAATAGCTACAATAAAACTGTACACCAAAGGTTAGAGTCCAGAACTATACAAAATGAAAAAAACAAAGAAGCAAAATGTATTCTCAGGCCTCAAACTCACCCAGAATAAATGCAGGAGACACTAGTTAAAATAAAATAGAGATCTCATACCAGAAGTCTCTGAAAAAATACGGTCTGAGATAAACAAACAATTGTACAAAGGTAAAAACTAAATCAGATAAAAAATAATCTTGGAAGGAAAATAGAAATGATAATTATAATGAAAGAAGTAGTAAGTGCTTCTAAAAAAGACCCTGATAAAATATAAAGGAAAATAGAAAAAATATGGAATCCTTGAATGAGCAATATAGGAAATAAATGCAAAGCATGAAGCAGATTCAAAGAGAGATAAAGGAAATTGAAACCTTAATCACAAGCTGGCAAAACTGTTTGAATAAAAATAAAGATAGAGTTTCAGATCTTGAAGACACTGTCGTAGCTAGTGAAAAGGTAAGAAAAGATTTTTTAAATACAACATAAATGCAGGAAAAGTAATCAACATCTGCAAAATGATACAAAGATGAAGAACGTAAGACTAATAGATATCAATGAGAAAGAAGGAGTCAATACAAATGACATGAGAAGAATATGAGCAAACGTAATAGCAGAAAACTTCCCAAATAATAGGGAAACAATCTGACATTCAGGTAACTACAGCATATATAATTCCAAATAACATCAATGCAAGGAAAAATATACCCAGATATATAATAGTCAAGATCCCAGAAATCCAGCACAAGAATAATATACTAAAAGCTGCTAGAAAACAGAAACAGATCACATTTAAAGGTAAACTCATCAGAATAATGGCAGACTTCTCTTCTCAAACCATGAAGATAAGAAGAGCATGGAGAAGAGTACCTCAGGTCCTGTGTGAAAAGAATTTTCAGCCCACTCTACTATATTCTGCAAAACTCCCTTTTAAATTTGATTGTTAAGTGAAATATTTCCATGATAAAGAACAACTAAAGAATTTCATGATGACAAAGTCAACATTACACAGACTACTAAAAGATATTTTAGAGTGGGATGAAATGAGAGAGCTCCATGAATGAGTACAGAAAGAACTTACTAAAAAGGGTAAACAATTAAACAGGAAAAAAAGGGATAAACAACAGTATGTAAATAACATGACAATAATAAGTCAATGCATCTCAATTATAACCATCAATGCAAATTAACTCAATTTACCAATTAAAAGAGCCTTGCACAGTGGATTAGGAATCAAAAATCCAACAATATGCTGTATACAAGAAGCACACTTAATTCAACAATCATTGGTATGCTAAATTTTGAAACCCTATAGAATGTAAAAATAACATAAACATAAAAATGAAAAAATAATATAAAAATAAACAGTAACATATTTTTACACAGAAATTTAGAAATCTAACTATATACAATATTATAGCAGGACAGTCCTGTTATTTTTCCTCTTGACTCTTTTTTTTCTTTTTTTTTTTGTTTTAAACAAATATTTACTTGAAGGGAATTATAGCAAAAAATGATATGATGTTAGAAGCAGTACACCTTTATAATGAAGCTGAGATTTACAGATAAATTGAGTTGCAGACCTGGTATCCTGCATCTTGCTACATAATGCTATTGGCAGAATCTTAGTAAGTACAATGTTTTAAAAGTTAAAGTTATTCAAGCTCTGAATAACCCAATAATGAGAACCAAAATTGAAAATGTAATAAAAAGCCTACCAATGAAGAAAAACCGAGGTTCCAGTGGATTCACAGCAGAATTCTACAAGAAATCTAGAGAAGTTCTAATGCCATATCTTCTGAAACTCATGAATGAAACTGAAAGACAAGCAATTTTTCCAACCTCATTACTATAAGAATGTATCACTCTCATTCCAAAACCAGATAAATATCCAATTAAATAGGAGAACTACACGTCAATCTGGCTGAAGAATATATGTGCAAGTATCATCAATAACAGTCTAAGAAACAATGCAGCCAAACACTAAGAAGTTTATACATCATGAAACACCAGTGAAACCCTTGGTTTCATTCCAGGAATGTAGGGCTTGTTCAACATATGCAAATCCATAAATGTAATACAATACATCAATAGAACCAAGAACAAAAACCGCATTGCCACTTCAATAGATGAGGAAAAGCTTTTGACATAGTCCAAAACTCCTCTATGATAAAAGGCTTACAGAGAATTGGAATAAATGGTCTACATTTCTACTGGAAAAAGCCAACTATGTAAAACCAACAGCAAACATCATACTAATGGGTCAAAAACTGAAGGCCTTCACTTTAAAATCAGGAATAAGACAAAGGTGCCACTGTCTACCCTCCTATTCAATACAGTTGTGGAAAGGTTAGCCACAGAAGTTAATCAAGAGAGAGGTAAAAAATAAAGAATAAGTACTGGACATGAAGAAGTGAAATTATTATTTGCAGATATGATTCTTTATGTAGAGGATGCCAACAAGTCCACCCAGTGTCTTGTAGATTTAATTACCAAATTCATCAATGTAGCAGGATACAAAGTCAACACGCAAAAATCAGTAGTATTTTTATATACAGACAGTGGACATACTGAGATAGAATTCAGGCAAAACATGCCTTTCACAGTAACATCCAAAAATAAAGAAAGAAAGAAAAAGAAACACTTAGGAATCACAAAACTGTAAAAGATTTATACAGTTAAAATTATTGTACTGTGAGAAAAGAGATAGAAGATTTGAGAAAATGGAAAACATATTCCGTGCTCCTGAATAGTAAGAGCCAAAATTGTGGAAATGGCCATAGTTACACAGATTCAATGAAATCACAATTAGAAAGCCATTATTATACTTCACAGAGCTAGAAAATGTATTTGCTCAAATGTATTCGGAACAAGAAGAGACCCAAAATATCAAAAGCAATCCCAGGAAACAAAGGAAAAGCATAAGGTATACTGAACACCTGACCTGAAATTATACTATAAAGCTACTCTGATGAAATCAGCATTGTACTGGCATAGAGACAGAACTGAGAATCAGTGTAACAGATTAGAACATGCAAATGCAAAACACACATAGCCTACTTATCTTTGATAAAGGGCCCAAACATGCTCACTGAAAGTAACATAGCTTTTTTAATAAATGTGCTGGCAAACCTACCTTTCCACATGCTGAAGGCTAAAACTAGACCCATGCCTATCACCATACTCAAAGATAGAGTCAGAATGGATTATAATTTAAATATTCAACAGAAACATTAAAACTTCTGGAGTAAAATCCAAGTAGAACTCTTAGAGAAATAGCATAGGTAGGGAATTCATTTAAAAAATCACTTCATGGAAAATACTTCAAAGACTGAACAACTGGGATTTGATCTTTTTGAAAAGCTTTGTACTCCAAACCAAATCTGCAACAGAGTAAAAATAATACCTACAATCTGGGGAAATAATAGCTGACTCTCCCTCAAAGGTCTTCTACATAGAACATACATAGAAGTACAAAAACATCAGTCTCCCAAATTCAAGACCCAATGAAAAAGTTGGCATGTGAGATGAATATACACTTCTCAGAGGGAGAAATAAAAAGTGCAAGTAACCATATGAAAACATTTTCAAGATCTTTGGTCATTGGAGAATTGCAAATTAAAACAATATTAAGATTCCATCTTACTCCATAAAGAATGGCTAATATTAAGATGTCAGTCAGTAACATGGAGAGGCTGTTGAGGAAAAGAAACCCTTCTATACTCTTGGGGGGAGTGCAGATGGGGACAACCACAATAGAAATCAGTGTGGAGATTCCTTCAAAAGCTATGACTGGAGATCTCATTCAAGTCAGCTACTTTCCTCCTGGGAATTTTCTGGAAGATCTGAAAATCTCATACTGCATTGGTATATGCACCCATCTTAATAGAAGCATAATTTGTCATAGGTGAATCCTTGAAACAACCCAGATGACTATCAACTGAAGAAAGAACAAAGAAGATGTGGTGCTTTTACACAATGAAGTATTAAGCTATAAACTTGAATCTTTTGCAATATATAGATACAATTAGAGAACATACTTTTAGTGAATATGCATGTGCAAATTTCATACTGTCTCTTTAGTATGAGAACCTGAAAGAAATAAAATAATGGAATCGGAAGGGCACAATAGATACTGGGAAATGACAATAAATTTATTGAAAAGGAAAGAGTTATTGAGTTGAAGACATGAAAAGGAGTGAATTGTCCCTTTTTTTCAATTGTTTGTACTTTTTCTCTTCTTAATTTCTTATACATTTCTTTCTTTTTTCTGTCTTCTTCCAATTTTATCTGCATATATCTGATAGGAAAATAACTTTGGAAGACAATACTGAGTATTAGAACAAATACTGTGAAACTTATATTACTCTATTAAGTGAAATTCTGTATAACTTGTATTTTTTGTTTTAATTTTAATTGTTCTTCTCTTGAAAAACAACTTTCATGCTTTATTTTTTTGCATTTTAGATGAAAATTTATTTTAGACCCATAATAATGTGATATAGATTTCTAAGTAAAATATATAGCTGTTAATATATATATTTAGCATATTTCTTATTCAATGACATCGTCATTCCTGATTAATTTGAATTAAAGAATATTGCCAAGTATTTTTCATGAATATTACCATTTGGACTGTATCATTAATGAAACTGAAAATATCAAATGGGGATATAAAACACAAGAGTAAATTTAAGTTTGATTTAATAATTTAGTCTTTAATTGCTAAGTGACCATGGATAAATTTTGGAAATTTCTAGAGTATTTCTTTGTATGTAAAATGAGCTTAATTATATAATTCTGCCTAACTCACAGGGTTGTTACAACAAGTAAATGTGTTTCTGTAAATAAAGAGATAATAATATGGTTTACGACAAAAAAAAATGAGAAATGTCACACAACAAACTTACAGCAAAAAGCATATTTTAATTCAGTCTAAGTTTGGAAAACAAGTAAATTATTTATATTAATCAGCATTCTTATGTATTAATGATTTTCAGGTACTCTGTAGGAGTTATATACAGATTATCTCAATGATATTTCTATGGTTACAGATAAGATATTGAACTAAATCGATAATAATGAAAAAATGCAAAATCCCTTAGAGTTTCATCCTCTGTAGTGGTAGGATATTGTATGTATTTGTGTACCTTTGAACTACTCACTTAGGATGAGAAAAATGTGTATATAAAATAGGGAAAACTAGTGATCACAAAAGTATGAGAACAATCATAAGAACACAACAGACATGATTATTGGATCAATTGAAAATGTCCACCAAATTTGGCAATTAAGAACTTATTGTTATTGGGCCATGAAGATGGCTCAGCAGAATAAGCACTTCAATGGCAAGCCCAAGAGCCTGAGTTCAATCCTCAGTTCTGCAAAAAAGTTATTTTTATTTTTACATAGACCACTTTTAATTGAAATATGAAGGAGAGAAACAGCAGATTTAGAAAGCAGGAAAATGTAATCAAATGAAAGCATTGTACTAAAATTATTGTTTCAAATGTTTGGGTTTAACTGTGAAACAAAAGCAAATTTGGGTAGTGGTTGAAGATGAGATTAAAGATTAATTTCCATCACGAATCATTTGATGTTGGTTGATGGAAAATCTAAAACCTACAGGTAGGTTGATCTTGAAGATAAGTACTGAAATAATATTCAGGTCTGGAGGAAGACATATTGCTTTGGTTTTAAGTACGATTATGTATGCAGATGTTTCATGCAGAAACTTTAACACCTTATATTTTCCTTGAAATAAGAGAAAATATGGTCATGAATTCAGATATAGTATTTGAATTGTTACGCAACTCTGAATAAACAAATGTGGCAGAGTGAGTTGTCCTTTGCCCAACTGATCTGTGAGCACCAGGCACAAGAATCTAGCCACACTGCTAAGAGGCATAATGAAAAAAACTTTCCTGAACTAAAGTATGTTTACATTCACCTCCAAACAAAAGTGTGATATTTCTATATTGTCTTCTAGTTTAGAAAATGGTATCTTTTTTATCTAGTCTCTTTCCCTATTCCTAAAGTACAGATATCTTTTTACATATTATCTCGATAGCTTAGAATGGAGAAAATTGATTTTGTTACTTCTCTCAGATTAAATAAAGAGAAGCCCTTATCCTGCTGAGTGATCTAGGAAGAAAACAAAGCAATTTATATGGATATCATGAAGATTGATGTTTAATTTGAAACAAATATTTCGTTTTTTGAAATTTGTTTTTGGATAAGCATTAACTGCTCCTTTCTTTTTTATATTCATATAATTAGAATTCTCAAAATAGAAAGGTGTAGATAATAAATATTGAAAGATTTAAAACTCATGAATTTAGTACAACTTATAATACCACATTTCCAAGAAAAATAAACCTTTTGCACAAGAAATTTAAATAAAATCATACCAAGATACACAAAAATGTAATTGTCCAATACATATTATGAAGAAAAAAATAACTAAGGCATACACATAAAAATATTAGCTGTGGAAGAACAAAATTAAATAGCATCTTATTTCCCATAAGGAAAAAAAGGACTAAGTCTGTTAGAAACTCGACTAATTAAAGGACTGAAAGAAAACAAATGATTTATCATCTTTGAATGATTATTTATTTTCTAATTTTTGTTTTATTTTTCTTTTATTCAAGTACAAAAATCAATAAGACAGCTTTAAGATACCTTGACTAGATGGATGTGATAACTTGATAAATTGAAAACTGTTTTCATATCATAGAAGGTGCATACATGCTACTATACTTACAGACATTATTATCCCATATGTCTCTTATCAGTAAATTAAGAGTGTGGCTGTTTGCGTATCATATTTTTTATACCTGAATTACATCAAAGATTCAAAAATTAATACTTTCTACCTTGTTATTTTCCTAGTGGTTGTCCATAGTACTAGAAGACAACATACTATCCTGTCCAACCACCACTAGAGCAAATCATGCCCCTCATAGAAGCATATAGAAGCACAGCATTATCTATCCCAACTGTACTGTCCATACACACACATCATGATTCTTCCTTTCTGTACCCCTTCCTGTGTCTACACCATCAAAGATGGACACTCCATTGTCATTCAACTTAGGTGCTTGCACTCGACAACACAATCCAACACAGTCCAGCATTCCACAACAATAGTGAGTTATCCGAAGAAGTTGTCAACCATAGTCATTTACAGCTCTACTTATTATTAGGGCCCCGCAATGTGTACTTCATTTTTATACTTTCCTGCTGGATGGTTAAGAGCTAAACAGAGCAATACTTATATACCAACACATGTACTTTATGCTTCTCATGAGGTCAGTGAAGTCCATTCAGGGTTAACCTTGTAGTACTGTACCTTATGCTATAGGTCCTTTGACTGTGTCATCCATGTGGATGAGTCAAGGCCAATGCTTGACCAGTTTGCTGTCTGTGAGAGCTTCAGAGAAAGTTTTCTCTCCATGTAACTCTCCACAGGAAAACTATAGAACTTCGATCTCTTTGCTCTGTGGCTCTATATTTTCCTTCGTCAGAAAATTTGAACAAGGAGGGCCAGGGAGATGGCTCAGTGGAATAAGCGCTTCCCTGGCAAGTGCAAAGGCATGAGTTCAATCCCCGGTTCCACAAAAAAAAAAAAAAAAAAAAAAAAAAAAAGAAAAAACAAAAACAAAAAACTGACATTTTGCCGGGCGTGGTGGCGCACGCCTGTAATCCCAGCACTGGGGAGGCTGAGGCAGGAGGATTGTTGAGAGTTCAAGACCATCCTGAGCTACAAAGTGAGCTTAAGGCCAGCCTGAACTGCATAGTGAGACCCTGTCTCAAAAAGACA